>JACXGI010009059.1:0-31505 GCA_016801175.1 Esox masquinongy
AAATGTGAGGTCTGAGTCTATTAGAACACCAAGATTACGCACTTAATCCCTGGTTTTAAGGGCCCGAGAGTCTAGCTCTTTACTAATACTTGTTCTTTTATTTTTGTTGCCAAACACAATAATCTCAGTTTTATCTTGGTTTAATTGTAGACAATTTTGGTTCATCCAGGTATTTATGTGCTCTATACAGTGACACAGACAGTCTATTGAGCTGTTGTCATACGGTTCGAGAGCCATATATATTTGAGTATCAGTATATAAGTAAGCTAGACAGTCAGTATATTCCACACACGGAGCAGACTCTAAACTCTTAACAATGGTCGACTACAGTAATTATTGGTAGATTAACAACGAGAACGATTGGTTCACGGTCACCTTGATAGCGGCTCCATTGATGGTTGTTTTTGGGCTGGTACTGATCACTCACAGGATTTATAGCACGGTCGAGGTCCCCTATTTACAAACCATGCTCGCATCTATATTCGCATCCGTATGACCCTGTGTACGCTCCCACAACGTGTGCCTTGGACTAAACGCTGTATGGCGTGAACAACCAGCCCGAGGTGCATGTCATCGAGGCTAAAGACTCTTCGGTGATCGGAGCTGTGGACACGGGTAAATATAGTTGATGTTTGTGCGTATAAAAGCAATGAATGTAATCTAGTTTTGTTGGCTTACACTCGGTCTCTCAACAGAACCTGTAGTTAGGCTGACAGAAGTCACGTGACCCTCCTGTAATCTGAGAACTATCTGGAACCTGGAAACGTTCATCTGCTCAAACACCAGAGACTGGCGAGCTTCATCATTACACTTTCTGTGTCTGAACAATAAAGACAACTATGAGTTACACAAAACGTGTGGATGTTTATTAGTAAATTCAATCATACCATTATCAGAGGTAGTCTGTTGTATCGTCTCGTCATCACACATAGCACATAGATGTAGTACAAGCTAGACATAAATGCGAGACCAGCTAATATTATAATCAGTGCCATGCCCCATACGCCCATCGTCAGTGATGAGTGTGATCGGGTCCCAGGTGGTGGTGGTATTAGGCACCACGGATGTGATTCCAGCCATGACCGGTCCTCGGCCTCTCCCTACACCTCAGCCTCTGGGACTTTGGACGCTGACTGGGTTATGGCAACGCACAGCCTAACGGGTGTAGAGCCCTTTCCTCAGCGGCACCGTTCGCTTGTTTCTTGGAAGCCTCAAACCTGACATGTCAGACAGCAGACGTTATGCGTGTTTAGGTTCATGTGACCGAGATTAACATCATGTACGCTATAAGAACCAGAGGCCTAACGTTCACACTTATGTCAACTTCACCGTGGTACTTCTACACGGTCACATTGGCACTACAATGGTATACGTACAGGCGAGTTGGACTTACTTACGTCTCAGTGTACAAAGACAAAGGTCATTTTTGCTTCTGGGATAGTGCCTAAGAGAAAAAGTGTATGGAGTGTCAGGTATTTCATTTGTGTATATACATTATAAACATCATAGGGCAATGACTGATCACATGCTTGTAGTTCACTGATGAAATCCCCTCTAGATTCCCAGAGCTGAACCGTTGCAAATGTCTCACACAGACATAGTATTAGTCAGAGGAGCGGACCCGCTCTGACCACCAAGCCACATCGCGATGTTTCAACCTAAAACAAAGTATTATTCAGCAGAGTGAGCCGTGGTCGGATGTTCCAACTGTTACACAGACATAGTATTAGTCAGAGGACTGGACCTGCACTTGCCCCAGCCACATTGCGATAGTCCAACCTAAAAACAAAAGTATTAGTCAGCAGAGGCAGCCATGGTCGGACCTGCACTTGCCCCAGCCACATTGCGATAGTCCAACCTAAAAACAAAAGTATTAGTCAGCAGAGGCAGCCATGGTCGGACGTTTGGAGCCTCCACTGCGTGGATATAAGCCTCGCAGACCCACGCAAAATGGCATCCTCGGGTTGTCTACTCTGAGCAACAGGGGCTGAAACTCCCTCCCTGTGCCGAGCCTTAGACTAATGGATACCATGACAATAGTTGTGAGATGGTGCTGTACCCCGCAAGCACACATCAACTTTGTGACTGATGGAGCGACAAAGTGGTACATGAGCAGATGGATATACGAATATTCTGAAACCGACCATCTGACAATCATATGTGTTCAAGTAGAATTAAAAAGAGTCTCTGCGTATATTCAACAGATTCTAAGCTTGATGAAAAGTCTATGGATGAAACCGGGACGTGATTTAATGGACTGGGAAGCATTAGATACACTGCTGGAAAACACAAACGTAGTGGCTGCCATCACCAACAAATACAGTGTCACGCACACGACCATGAGACCAGGAGTCAGCTTTTACGACCATGTGTGTAACACGGTGGCATTAATAAAAGGGTGCGCCTGGATCATCAGGAGGGATCTGACCATTGCGGACAACATGACCATGCTTAAGCTGCACTGCAAACATGTAAGTTTGTAAGACATGTACGTTTGAAAGACATGATATACATACCAAGCGTGTTTATATTACTTTTCAGCACGGCTCTGTGCATTTTCTACCCTGCAGGAACCTCACAGTGTCACGGTGTTAGTGCCCGGGACCACAACCAGGATGATACAAGTGCGATGCACCGAGCCCCAGCGAATATACGAGCTGTCCAAGAAGTATGGCCTGACATGCTCCAATTTCTGTGATTCCACAATAGTCCTGTCTGCCATGTCTCCTTGTACAGTACTGTATGACCACAACTTGAAGATAGTTAAGGTGAACAGGATCCCAGAGAACGATGCCTTCGGCCAGGAACCCGAGGTGTACAATTTCTACCACAACATGAAATACATCCGAATAAAAGCCAAGCGAGATGCACTGAGACACAGACCCTACATCACGCATCACCGCAGCATGGTAGATGCACCACAACCATAGATGCCATCAACCAGTGTTGACAGAACCTTCTCAACTGAGACTGAGGTTGATTGCATATCAGTTGCCCTGTACTACTACAATCAAATGGCCAAACTGGGCGGTGTCATCAAGGCAGACGGTCGGTTCGTCCCGTCAGTCCAGTATTCAAATCCAGACGAGTGGTCTGGAGATAGACACGTGTTAGAAGTGGAACCGGACAAAAACGTGATCATTATGGGTAAGAACACACCAATCTATATGTAAAAGTAACACTTATTGCCACTGACGTACAATAAAGTTTACAAAGTGATCCCGTTTGTTATCCTACAGGTACGGGGCTTCCAGCGGGGTCGGATGACAAAACAGCGCATGTCAAACCTTACACATGTCCCTACTGTCTCGAAGATGCTGACGCGTACCTTGACAGTGGACACCTGTGCCGTGTGTCCTGTACACGAAGAGCGAAGAAGAATAACAAGGATCGTATGACCTGTGGTTGTTGCAAGAAAGAATCCACCTGTCACAGACCCCTTGAAATACCACAGGACTTCGAGTCTACGTGCCTCGCATGCTGCAAAGAGAAAGACTGGGTAACAGAATGTGGACATTTAATATGTATCGAAAGCTCCATTGGACGATGTCCTGTTTGTAGTACCCCGGTCACTATGCTTAGGAGGTTGTTTATGTCAAATTAACAATGAGTCAAGGAGCCAGGCCTGAAATAAATGCTTTATTGTACATTATTCATTTAAGAACAACCGTTATGTTGTGTATATCTAACACCTTTGTTGCACCAAGATCATTTACACGTTCAGCTTTCAAAAAGGTGTTGAGCGCAGACCCTATGTGCAGAAACCCGGTTCAGTGTACTTTTATTTGTGAAAATAAAATAGATACATCACAATGTTGTACATATGTGCATAATCGTCTTTTTTTTATAAATTCCCATGTAATACAATCTGTTCTGTGTTAATGGTATCTATGAGATGTGTGGGGTTGGAGACACGGGGGCCTTGACATACACCATCTAATCTATGCACAAAAGCCTCGGTGTGTGGGCGAAACTGCGCTGCTAATGGTAGCTTTGCAAGGTTGTACGTGTACAAATTATCTAGTTCAACTGAAAGCAAGTAGTACGATCTCACATACTCGGGTTTGTATACTATGATAGTATACACACATGCAGTCTTACGCTCATTCCCGTATAACTCGTGTTCCCAAACTGGAGTTCAACATATAAAAAGGGCGCATTTGAGTCTTTCGGAGATCCGTTTCAGCTGTGAGCAATGACAGGAGCTTTGTGTAATTTCAGTGCATGCCTCGAATTCATCTTCTTTGACTTGTAACACACCCAGTAGAGTATGGATAGGGTTCTGATATCCTAAGTTGATGATCTTCACATCCCCGTGTCCAAGCAGTCTTGTTGCTATGTACTCTGGGATCGGTGTCCTCACGACAGTTTCCTTTGCACGGAGTTCAATGTCAAACATGTGAACACCATCGTGGGCAATGACACCTTCCTGGACTGAAGAAACCCAATTATCCAGTTGTGTTATTACGTAGCGATCTCCCAGATGTTTTACACCGTGATTTATTTGTGGCTTTAATTCGAATCCAGGATTCTCTCCTTCTTTATCAGAGTTGACGTGGTATCCAGGGTTTGCGTTGTGAGTCCCTTTGCGCTTGTATTCTTGCTTCCTATGTGTTGGGTGGTGGTCCGCTGCGCTCTCTATGCTGACATTAGGGTCTTTTTTCCATTTCACACAGGTTCTCTTAGGTCTTTGTCGTGTATGTGTATAACCACTCACATCCATGGCTGGATGCTCTGAACTCAGAGTCTGTATGATGTTGCGTATTTGACTCTCATATTCTTCGAACATCTCACCCGCGTCCGAGACAGTGTCCATCTCGTGTTGTTCTCCAGGATAGATCGTAATCGTTCTCAGTGACCTGAATGCACATTCGTTTCAGCACCTCCGCTATCCTTTCAACTGAAGCGTCTTTCTGAACCCTGAGTCTATCTAACACGGCTCTAGGCTCACCAGTGTACATTTCTACCCCGAACAACTGCGCTAGGAAGCGCAATGTTGTCTTACACCTGAGCGATTCTTTGGTCATAGTAGCCAGTGTCACTATCCTCTTTAAGGGCTTCCACGGTCCTAAGGAGCTGCGTTTCCCTTTCTTCACCCACGCGAATGACACGCCTAAGCTCCTCAGCAATGCAATGCTGCCTAGACAGACGTTCTCCCATTTCACCCATTTCTAAGCGAACATTACCGATCTCTTGAGCGTGCACACACTCTGCTTCTCCCATAGTACTCCTCAGCTTTGACACATCATTTCTCAAGTTGGCATTACACTCTGACAAAGTATTGATCTGCCGTTGAAGTTCACCCTGTGCCCTTACGTGTTCCTTCTGGATCTCCTCGATTGCGGACTCTTTTGCGCCTAGCAACTTGTGTAAAGTGTGCAGTTTCCCACTTCACTTGGAATTCTCTTTCTCGTGTGCGATTGTGATCATGCTCACATTGCTCTTGAGGGCCTCGTGTGCGGCCTGGGAATTGTCATACAGCTCTTTTAGTGCACGGATGTGATTGGTCGTCTCGATACACTTCTTCACAGCATCGCCATGGTACACCTCTGCTGCGTTCGCACTGTTTCACGACGGACAGATTACGTTCCAGTTCTCTCACGGTTTCCCTTGCGTTATCGCACTCAAGTTGCAACCAGTCGATTTCTTGCCTATTGTCCGTAATCTCGCTCCGGAGTTGTGTGTGCTCATCCCTGGCGCTCTGAAGCTGGACACTGCGTTTCTGGATCATCTGGATGAGAGCATGTCCTATCTCGAGTATTACGCCACACTGCACCTTGAGGGCATCTTCGATATTGAGCACAGTAGATAGGTTGGTTGTGTCATGTAACACTCTCTGGACAGCGGTGTGTAGGGGATCATATTCATCACCCTTTGTGTCTATGGAAGGATACAACAGATCCCGGAGGATAGGTTTCAGTCCACAGGCCACGTCTCCCTTTAGAATATCCTGTGTGTACTTCAGCACTTGGTCCGCGTGTTTGACCTGTTGTGCAGTTTGTATAAATGTACACTCTCGGAATGTGTCCTGTAGACCATTCCACAGCCTACGGAGTACGAGATCGTAACAGCCACACAATTCCATAGCCAGATCGAACCCTATAACGTCCCGAGCTTTCGTACTCTCAAACGCTTCAAACCACTTAGCCAGGTCTTGGAAATTATTCAACAGCGCCTCAACTGCTACTACTGTCCCATCCAGGGAGCTAGGCACGGAGGGTCCTGGACTCTGGGATGTGGAATCGTGAGGCGCTGTGCTAGATGTTGAGGATTCCACCTTGGTAGCCAAAGGGAAGAGTTTTGATATGATATCAAAGAACTTGGCACGAGAATCGCTTCCAATGTCTGATCGAGGTGGAGGGTCTACAGTGTCTCGATCACTGGAGAGTAGATGACAGTCTACTCTCAACACCTGAGAGAGTTTGTCTAGCTCACGCGACCAACGGTCCAACGCTCCAAAACACAGGGCCGTGAGTATAACTGCCCAATATGGAGCCTGTATAACGTCTTTGGTAGCTGTTCCTCCCGAGCACCTGGTCACCTCTAAACCCACGTACGTGAGCCTAACACGCAACCAATGACAGGTCCGTGTGGTTGTTAACAGTTGCGCGTGAGAGAGTGCGTAGCTCTGAGTCCAGCTGCCACAACACACACGTGCCCCAAAGCGCTTGTGAGGATCTCACCTTCGCCTTGACGCCGAAACTGTTAGTGCAAGACTTTGAATGCAAGAGATTAGCCCCGAGTGTGGACAATGTCTCGCTTTCCAATTCTGAGGCCAAATTATCTCTTTCGGTAGAGTCCGGGGTGTACGAGGTAAACACTAAGGTGTTGTGGACATGACGGTTCATATTGGCGTATATCCTCGAGACGAGCATCTCGGGTTGGTGCCCGCAAAACGCGTCCCCTGTGAAAGGGTAGATCGTGCGGCCCACTACCGTTTCGGTGGGTGTGTTCATCTTCACCCAGGCCAGCGGCGCTCTGGCTAGAACGCTGATCCGTTTCACCTTGTGCCCCTTGGTGTCGGTGTACGTGGGGGAAAAGTGTTTGGCTGTAACGAGACCGTAGCTTTCTCCGCAGTGCATGTATACAACCCGGAGAACGATATAACGCATACTTGGGATCACAGCGGACTCGACGGGGATACAAAAGACCCCGTCGATCCCGGACTCCGTAAGAGTTACAGACATCAGTATCTGTTTCTCTATGTCCACCATTTGCACCCAGGTGTACTCTACACGAGTTATAGCATCTACGTCTTCGAACCTTACGGTTATATGCCGCGTAGAGCTCCAGTCGCCTCTCTGACAAGGTTCCATGGTCAGCCGCTCTTTGCTATCAGGAGGTGAATAAACTCCTCTTCCTCGTGGAGATGGGGACACGAGGGTAACCTTGGGTTTGAAAACGGTTTATTGTCAGTGTTACAAGCAACAACAAATTCGAAAACTCTGTCTATAGTATACCAATCTCCAACTGTATACAAAGGAAGGAACGGTCACTCGTCGTCAATGATAACTTTAGGCTTCTCGACATTCTTGTCTTCCAGTATACCACGGTACCCACGATTATCTCCTGTCACGGCACCTTGGACTGGTGCTGACACGGAGCGCTGATAATCAGGGTCCGGACATATGTAGCTCCCCTCGTATTCCCAGTACTCATCTGCGGAATCAGCGTAGCTTTCGAAGTAGCAGCTATGAGTGGTATTCCATTTAAAAGCCTCAAGATAAGCGCTCATATCCTCAGTGTCCTGGAGTTCCATGACGCTCTCAGCTGCTTCGATCAGCGCGTTATCGAACACAGAAGGGTCCGCTGGGTCTAGGATAGGCTGTGTCTGCTGCGCGGCCACTGGCTCTTGGACAGGCTGGATCTGCTGTGTGGCCACTGGCTCTATGAGAGGCTGTGTCTGCTGCACGGCCACGGTCTCAACTCTGCCTTGGCTCTTGGATTCCATTCCGGTGGTATAATACACCCTCATAATTTCTCGGACTGCCCCGTCTTTTATACCAAGCCTGTTTGTGATGCTTAAGTACAGGTAGAGATTACTGTTACCGCTGGCCGATACTCTGCTGCCGCCTCGGACTCTCAGCCAGTGAGCAGCAAAGTGTGTAGCTCCATAATGCGTGCAGATGATATCTTTCAACATGACAAAGGGTATATTGTGTACGGCTCTAAACAGCGCCAAATTGGCATGGTGCGGGTTCATCGGGTTGATCGGTGGTGTACGTGACAGCTAGCTTGTAGTAGCAACTCAGGCCCCATTCGGAATTGAGTGTAAGCATAGGGTGTCCCACGTTTTTAACCACATGGAAGGCTCTTATGAGCTTTGCGTAATACGATTTCCTCATCACCAAAAAAGGGTCTTATTGTCCTGAATGATCCCTTTGTTCTTCTCATTATATTTATTCTTGCATTTGTTATCACATCCCCGCTGTTCGCGCTTGCTCTTTTACGCACTGAAGACCCAATAAGGCCGGGTTTCGGTTTACATTTATTGCAGAGCTCTATGGTATTGAACACCCTCAACTCCGTTGCCACCATGGCACCGCTCTGAGATGTTATTTGTACAGCGTCCTGATGCAGAGTGAGAGACGAATCCTCTTCTGGGCCTCGAGTGGGCGGGGCGTATCCTCCCACATGCACCCTTGATCGGACAAACGAGCCCTGTTCCATCGGACCTACCGTAGTAGAAATGGTCAGCGGTGGCTGGCTGGGGTATCCGTGGTTTGACGGGGCAGCTCTGTTCGAATACCGCTGCTCCGGTCAAACAACTGCACTCTGTTGTGTTATAGGGATAGAGAGTGGTTGTCTGAGCTCTGCCTGGATACCCAGTTGCTTTGTCAGGAATTGGATTATCCCCTCCTTATTTAAAGCCAGTTCTTCCTTTTGGAACCTATAAAAATCAGCCAGTAGAGCCAGTCTGATCATAACTTTGTGACCCTGCATCCGAGGTAACTTGTCTTTACTTGGCAGCACAGCAGTAGGACCTTGCGGTTCGATCAGGGCCAAGGACAGCTCGTCCCACAGCTCTAAACAGAAATTGTAAGCAGCGCAGCATTCCGGGATCTTAGTCTTAGATGTCAACATCTTCGCTATTTTTGTCTGCATTCGGGGTGTAGACCCGTGATCTCTGTTTAGAATGGCACACTGTGTATGCCTGCAACTCCAAGTATGCCTGCAACAGGATGGATTTTGCATAGCCACGGGACCGCACGATTCCGGGATCCTCTACCCCTGCCCCACAACCCCGTTCGCACCGGTGCTTCTCGATTCTCCGTGGTGTTGCATCTCCACTGTCCAAACCTGTTTCCCGATGACGTCCTGAAAGTGCATGCAGAACACCTGGGACACTTCTTGGCTTTACAGAGCGTGCCTCGGATAAACGGAGACATCAAACGCACGCTGTTTCTGGGCCTGCGCAACTGGTTCACTCGGAATAAGGTCCTCTCGCTGTTCAGGAACACCCTGACTGACGCGGCTCTGCGACAAGCAGTACTTGACATACCCTCGAAAGACGAGGGTTTGGATGACACCTACCCAAGCGTTTTTGTTGACTTCAACAAAACCAAGGAAGGTCAGATTGTGACTTTGCTGCGCAAGCTGCTAGAGCTGTTTGACCTGGATGACCTTCGCGAAAACGATATAATATACGAACGCGGAGAGGAGCCTCAGCACATGTTATTTCTATACCTGATTCAGCTGCTGGCTATATTTGTGAGGAGCTGCATTGAGGAGAAGCACCTGGCTACCATCATGAGCAGTGCATCGGCTACCTTCCTTGAGGTTAACTTTTGCAACCCCTTGTGCGCTGCAACTCTCATGAAGCCCATGTTCATTCCCTACTATGATCAGCAACTGGGTAAGAGAAGCAGAAAATGTGAAACGGGGAACGGCGCTCACGAGGAACTGGAGGCGAGATTGCAATACTACAGATTGTTCACCGGGTACGAGCTGACCGACACAGGCGTTGACGTGTCCGACGGGATGGATGTGCATCTTAGCTGGACAGAACACAGCGTACTGCGCCGTATACAGGGGTGTAAGATCGTAGAAAGTGAGAGCAAAAAGCTATGGTTCGTGGCTCCGCAAATGGGTGACAGGATGCTTATGGTCAAGGACAGTGGGCTGAAAATGATGGGAAGGACAGACAGGTGATAAGCCCCTGAAGATCAGCTCCTATCTGATGTCCGATAACGTGATGGTCAACATGCAGTGCGCAGTATTTAGCACGATCCCGAACATGCTGCCCTGTCACGCAAACAGCGAGTTCACTGAGAGCGTAATGACTACCATAAAGAGTTCCATGACTGAATTCTCATACGCGGTTCGTCACCAGAACGCGCAACTGATGACAGAACTCGTTGACATAGAAGAGAGCTGCCTGAGCACCACCGGGGTAGGGTTCACCGGACAGGACAAAGGCAGCAGTGTCTACTACAGTAATGTTTTCACGGGACCCAATGAAAATAGACCCTTTGCGAAGAAGGAACATTTCGGGACCTACACATCTGTGAAGCTGGGGCTTGCGAACAACACCATGATGAAGACTATGCTGAATATTGCCCTGAACGAAGAGCCTATGCGTAATCACAATGGTAGTTTACAAAGTATGCCGTCTACTGCGTATAAGCCTTTGGGGTTTGGCAGAGTAGTGGCCGATCAATTCTTGTATGGTCGCTATCACCAGTGGTATAACGAGGGCGAATTCACAGAGGTTGCTTGTGTTAAATCTATGAGCCACCCGAGGTACAATAACATGTTACACATGGAGGCGCTGGTAAAGAAGAGCATGTATCAGCTGACCATGGTCAACGGAGCACTGCCCATGTGCACGCTCACCCTGGCCATGACCATAAGACAGACGGTGATGATGATCATGAGGTGGCTCTGCGCAGAGGCGGCTCGCATCCTCTACGCTCCGAAGCCGACCGATTCTAATCTATGTAAATGTCTCATCTCGCTACCTACGACTGCCAAGTTTAAACGCAACAAGAGCGATGATAGCACCAACTTGTTCACAGCGTCTTATAGCGCGGAGCTAAAGCTGGCTGGACCAGTCTTCTCACCCCCGCATATGAATGCGGTCAATTATCACAAACTGGATTCTATGGAGTGGTTGCAAGCGGACGATAAACATCTCCCCGATTACATATGCACAGCGCTGAATATGATCAGAGACACAAAAACAGCGTTCTCAAAGATCACGACGAAAGAAAAACTGTGCTACAACAGGGTTCTGTTTCAGAGCGACGGGGTCAGGCTGAAATTCACCTCTGTGTTTGCTAACCAGAAGTACATGATCCACGCGCTCATGATGGTGAAGTCAATCATTACAATATTCACGAACACGGCCGACAAAAGCCGCGGATGTGTCAAGCTGGGTATGCAGGGTTGGCACTACCCTGTGACGGTTTGCAGCAACATGTCTGTGGACACCACCCTGTACCAGAAAGGTAAACGCCTCAGCTGTATCCCCGCTGAGAAGCGGACCACGATTGATGAGATGGTCCAGAGGATCAAACGAGCGGTATCCTGCGTGTTGCCCAGGATAGAGGTGAAGCGTATCAAGATGATGAACCCTGAGCTGAATGAAAAGGAGTTCGACTTACTTGTGTCCGCTGATAAAAATAACAACATCGAGGTAATTGGGCACCACAAATCTTATCCTAGCCCAGCCTCGTGTTCCACATCGTTGGAAGGGAACGGCGGTGTGTCACTTGACCAATGTGTTGCTGTGGAATGAGCTAGAGAGGACCTGTATGGCTGCCCTGTTAAGAAGGCCAAGGGTGACAGCGAACTGACAATATTCGACACCGATGCAGACTTTGGTTTCGATGACTCTGACTGAGGGTTGGGGTTGGGTACTGGAAATGTACAGAGTGGTGGATTGCTGTAGCTACCTTTGTATGTTGTACTGCTATGGTGTGTTCTGGATATGCAATAGAGTGGTGGATTGCTGTAGCTACCTTTGAATGCAATAAACATTTCGGATAGACACAATGTGTCACTTCTACAGTTTCTTTATTACACATACACATATATACACAAAGTATCAGCTAGTCCACGGGGGCCTCACTTTAGGAATATATGAAATGAAGAATGTTTAGGTGTAACATTTCAACTATAACCAGCATCTGCATGTAGGCGCACCCGAGCATGTGCAAGTCCTCTCTCACTGTGAAAATGAATCTGTTCTCCATGCTGCCGATTGTGCTCCCCAAGTCCCCCTTGTACACTCTCGGTACCCTCATTTTACTCCGGGAGTCGAGTCTAGCAACCTCCTCGGTAGCCCTCTGGTAATCTGACTCACCACAGTGAGTGAACTCTAGCTCCCCGTGTTCAACCCGGGCGCTGATGAACGGACTGATTATCCTGCTGACTGATATGAGTCTATGAGAGTTGAAATTGTCCTCGGGACAAGTGATCGTGGTAAACTTGCAACTAAGAGGCTCGCCCTTATGGTGCGAGATCCTCGTGACATTAGGGGGGTCAAAGGAACACAGTCCGTACATGTTCAAAAGGCGGAGGTTGTGCTCAGTTTTCCTACGTGCTCTCTCACCAGACCCTTTATGTCCGAGAGGGCTTTCTTTCTCAGTTCAAAGTATAGCCTTCGGTACTCAGCATCGATAGTGTTACCGCGTTGCTCTAGCGACACAGAGCCTTCACGTTCGTTCTGCAGTCTCGGTCGCTTTTCGGGTGAAGGCTCTGCATCCCACGCCCGCTCTGTCCGCTCACTCGAATCCTCCCAACAAGGTAGTTTCCCGTAACACGCTTTAATGGCAGTCGCTACAAAGAACAGCTCAGGGATCCCTTTACCCGAACTGCCGGTGAGATGCTCCGGTCCACACGTGGACATTGTAAGGTACAATTGCTTTCTTGAGTACCTAATAGGCGAGCTGGAGGGTACCACCGCGACCGAGGCTCCGCTTTCCAGTGAAGCCTTAACACAACAATGCTTTCTGCTCCTCGAGCGCAGATATTAGAGATCTATTCACCAATATCGAATCAACTAAACAACACACTCAGGGTTGCAGTGTCATGGGTAGATCACCTAGTGTTTATTGAGGGCTACGATGTTGTTAAAGTCTTCTTTGGGTTATCCCACCTTTAATGAAATAGTTGCTATTACTGCAGTATATTAATGTATGTATCAAATGTAGGCCTATAATTTTATTGCCTTGTGCTCTGATGCCTGCATAACTACAACAAATATGTTGGGATTGCAATAATTAACTTATGGTCCATACACACTGCATGAAATATATTAGAACCCCGACATTCAGACTTATAGACGTATTTATAGGCATTCAGACGTATTAACCTATGTAAAACTGTCTTAAGTATACATTACTAGCAGTATCATAGAAGCAAAAAGGATGCACAATATTCTCTTTAAACAGCAAAGCTCATAATACATTTCCATCCTTGGTAATGCCAAGATGTGAAGTCTTCCATGCCAAGTTTAATCTCTTTTTCTCTACTTCTGGTCATCAGCTGTCAGATGTAAAACAATGTTAACAATATGTAGGCTTGGGACCTCAAACTTACTGTGCAGGTTATTTCCTGCCCTGTAGGTACACATTACTCATCTAATATAGTCCAGACTAGTAATAAATAGAATGATTTCTTCAATGGGTATTACTCAACGGCGTATGTTTGTACTGTATATTGGGGGGGGTCAGGGTCAATGGATCCCAGGATTTTCACTCTTTTCCAGGGTGGTCACATTGACCTGCCTGTAAAATGGGGGGGGGGGGCATTTTTGTGATGCCCTTCCAACCCCCCCCTAATTCTACACCATTGGTATTACTGGATATAAAGCCTGCACCCAAGGTCTAAAGGACCAAAGTGTGGGAACACTGGTGTAGTATATAAACTAGTCATATTTTAATGCAATGTATCAAGGGATAGGCATCACAACAATGCTAGAGTTTTTATCATTAAAAATTTCAGACAGTAGTATGAAATGAAAATTGCCAGACTTAAAGCAAGCAAAAAGATATCCCCTCATGATGTACTGACATTTCTAGAGCACCTGATTTTGCAAGTTCATGACACTATTAGCATTTATTGTATTTTTTTAAATGCACCTTACAAGTCGATGTCAAGACTTAAACAACACAAGTAAAAGATCGTATGTACTACAGCCCTGCTCCAACCCTGCTCCAGAGATACTGTCCTGGTCGTTTTCATTCCAACCCCATGTATATGCAGACTTCACTGACTGTCTAATTATTTTAAAGTGTGCTAAATTAGGGTTGGAGTGAAAACAACCAGGATAGTATCTCCAGCAACAGAGTTGGAGACACCTGGCTTATGCTATTATGAAAAAAAAGGGAACATAATATTTTTGTTCGATTTTGAGGTACATGTATAGGTAATTGTCTTAATGAAATAGCCAAACTCTTCACTCATGAAATACAAATGAATTAGGAAATGTAAACTTGTACGTGTGTGCAAGCAAAATAAACACTTGGTCACAAATAAACCCAATGATTACTTTAAAAGTTATAATTTTTAACCCAACTGTAATAGTGATCCATGAGTGATGAAAGACACAGTTCTCCAACTCGATATCAATTATGGCTTTAATATGCGCGCTACTCAACCATCACAGGTATCGCAGTACTTCCTACTTGTTCCCCTTATTCCCGCAAACGTTTTACTCTACCTCTTAGGACCGCGTAGGGCCTCTGCAGTTGAGCAACAGCGCCTGAATACAAAAGGCATTCACTTTATAACACATAGTCAAACTTACCCTGCAACTATGCCTAAATACAAAACAAATACATCGGCCAAATTGTTTTCACAAAAAACTATATTAATATTATATTAATATTATTCTCCTATACTTGGGTGAATGGGGAATACATAGGCTAGTCAAATGATCAGATCATGACATTTTGGTCATTAAATGAACAAAATCAATATAAATAAAACTCACACATACATAGTATAATGACATTTCCTGAAATAATTCTATCAGTTCGTTTTTCACTTTAACGAAGCTAGCTCACAGCAATGCTAGAGCTAAAAACCAAGATGCGTTATTCAGACGTTCCATTATACACGACCATAGACGCGGACAACAGATGCGAATTTCACACAACACGTTATTCAGACGTTCCATTATACACGACAATAGACGCGGAGACAGATTCCAGAGGTTGATTAAATGCACGAATCACCCCTCTTACGCTTATTTAACAGCTGCGGGCGTTTGCTTAACAGCCGTAGGCGCTTGCTTAGCAGGTGCAGGTGCTTAACAATCGCGTTCTGAATGCATGAATTCTGACCCCTTTGATGTTCCATGGTAAAGCGGAGAAATGCATATCATTTTTCTTTTCTCTTAAGTCCTTAATTCTGTGAGTGAACTTGCAATAAAATAATTAGTAAAGTCACATTTAAATGGTAAATTCATAAGCACGGATAAGAATGACAATTCTGACAAAATTGCTTTTTTATCTGTCTGTTTACTAAGTAGTTTTGGAGTATTATCGTTCTTCGTTCATATAAGTACACGTAACACCTACATTGTTCCTACATAACTACCCATTCTTACCACGTACTTACGTTCTTGTTACTACATAGTTACGTGGGAACTACCCTGTAAGTAACGGGCTGGAATTTGAAGGGTTACCAATTGTTGAGAAGGCTAAGTTCGTGTTCGGTCCCTTACTAAGGCCTATATATAAGCAGCCCAAAAGCCAACATTTTTTAAGTTCAAGTTGACCATGCCGATGCAATGCAGGCATTTACATAGCCTATTTGCTTGGGTTTGAGTGTTTTGTTTTTCTCCCTGGTTTTAAAATGTGGTTGAATTTGGATGATGGACAATTATTAGCAATTCATGCATATTCCTAAAAGAAATTAATCCAATAGAAAAAAAAAACTGTTTGAGCAGACTTGAGAAATTGACTGTTGCTAGGTAGGGGTAACTTCGAAGTGAGGTGAAGTAGCAGTATTAGGCGCTCTAGGGTCAAAACGAGTGGGCCAGGGTTCGCATTTGAGATCATCTTGTCTGGCTTGATATAAACAAAGGTACAAATGCTGTATGTCTGATTATTTTGCTTGTTTTAATCCCAGACAAATAAAGCACACGGTGCCAAAGATAATGGGTATTTGCTTTCTTGCAGAAACACCATGTCATAATGGAATAACAGTGTTTTTTGTACACTAGAACCTCCAAGGCAGTCATTCTGACCGTTATTTTGCAATGTAATAACTTTGTTGAAATGTAACCCATATAACTATAAGACCCTGACTTTTCCTAAATGTGTGTATATTTTATTGTAACATTGTTATTTTATTAAAATTGCAAAACACAAAAGATTTCTGAGTTTTTCTAGCTTGAATGGCCATAACGGTCATATTGACCATATGCATTAGGCTATAGACGGTGTATAATTTCAGTGCTTGCTCCTTTTTCCCGCTCTTGAGAATGCGGGTCACCAAAACAAAGATCATTTTTGACAAAGGTCACAAGGTAGGCTAGTGTGTGGGAGCTGCACATGGAAGGTAGAGATTACCTGTGTTGACTAAGAGTAATTGATCCACAAGCGTCAGTGAAATTGATGCTCGTTGTTTGCCCCCAAAACAACCCGATGCCTTGTTCAAGTGAGCCCACTTTAGAGGAAAATACTTTCATTATAATTTTACAGCATTACATTTTTACTCACCAAAACAAATATTGCTTTCTAAATGAGTTTGTTTTCCTGCAGTTTAGCGAGTTGTCATGTTCTTTTCCTGTGACTGTCAGATTAACTGTTTTGGCCATTTTGGGGTATTTGCATTTCATATGTGTCAATAAAGCTTTTTACTATGCAGTGAAATGCATATTGGTGAAGTTTTTATAACTTATTGGATCCTAAGATCCAAGGAAGCATGAATTTGTTTCTTTTTTACAAAGAAAATAACAGAATATTGATCTAATTCGAAATTTTATCTGTAATTACAATAGCAGATTCGGTGGTTGTCGATTAACTAATACATTTTCAGATTCATTAGAAGAAAAAAATTACCTATCCTAACATTACAGATCCATTTATTCTTCTATTTTATATTGATTATTGAAATTATATGTAAATAATGTATGAACGGTCAGAATGAACGCTATGGCCATTCTAGTAATAGAATTCCGGAAGTGTGTGTGTGTTAATGTCTCAGGTGTTGGCTATAGGTGTGGAAATGATGCCTGCTCTAAAGAATCCCTGAACATGTTGGGCCATGCCTGTTATGTGATATTCTGAATATGTTATTACAGTTTTTCTCAATTGCTTAAACACAAAAAACTGGTTAATGTAACACAAAAACTCATACCCTTACTGCTTTCCCAAAAACACACACCTTTCCTATAACTCTAAACACTACTCACCTGTTTTCACACATTTCAATATTCAAAACTCTTTCTGCAAAACCTTACACAAAAGTGGACAAATAAATAATTCATTGCACTACATATTCATTCTGCAAACACATGCTCTCAATATAATTAACTCGAGTCTTCACAACCTAAACTCAAAGACCACACCTTTCTCCAGGTGCAAACACTAAGCCTAAAAAATTTTAACACACTAATCAGAATTGCAGGATCAATAAATAGCACCTAGTGGTATGTCCATGTGCTTTGGAACAATGGATCCTAACAATGCTGAAGTTGCAAGACAACAGAGAGGAAGAGGAATAGGATGAGGTGGTGGAGAGTGTATGACCCCAATCCCTATGCACAGCAAAACCTTAAATGTCTAATATTAAAAACACTGATGAAGCACAAATGAAAATTTTAATAGTACAAACCAGCTCAAACGAAGCACAAACGAATGTGATAATGAGTCTATTTTGACTTAATTTGGGGCATGTTGGGGGGCTGAGTGATGTCATCACCGATAATTAAATGTCTAATATATAAAATACAGAAGCAGCACAAACGAAAATTTTAATGGCACAAACCGGCACACGAAGCACAAACAAACAAGACTATTTTGGTTGATTTTGGAAGATGTTGGGGGGCTGAATGACCTCAGAATGACCTATAAAATACTCTTTAATATCTATGAAATCATAGCAGCACAAACGAAAAATTTAACGGCACAAACCAGCACAAACAAAGCACAAACGAATGAGCCTATTTTGACTCAATTTGGAGCATGTTGGGGGTCTGAGTGACGTCATAACCAATAATTAAATATCTAATATATAAAATACTGAAGCAACACAAACGAAAATTTTAACGGCATAAGCCGGCACAAACGAAGCACAAACAAACAAGCCTATTTTGGTTGATTTTGGAAGATGTTGGGGGGCTGAGTCACCTCAGAATGACCTACAAAATATTCTTTAATATCTATAAAATCATAGCAGCACAAACAAAAATGTTAATGGCACAAACCAGCACAAATGGAGCACAAACGATTGAGCCTTTTTTTCTGAAGTTTTGCGTTGGGTGGGGGGCTAAATTCACGCAGGTCCATTTGGGTAACAATGCTAAGTGGCGTTGGCTGTTGGCGGATTAAGTCGGAAAACAGGGTAAAAAAAAACAGGTAAATAGTCTCTAAATAGTTTTCTGTTCGTCAGTTTAGAATTCCAACAATGGAACAATGTAATATACGCCTATTTATGAAAAGTCATGGAAGGAGGAGGGTGTAGCTTTCAAAATGGCAGTTTTATTTTAATTACAAACTCAAACGTCAATTGGCTTAGGCATTTGGATATTCTAGTGTTAAATCAGCTTTTCCTTATTTTGTCCTAAAAGGACCCTCAAGGCCAAAGAAAGCACTACCAGCCAGGGATTCTGATGATTCTGGCAGTGAAGAACCACAGAAAAAAGTTATTTCAACATTTCTTATAACAAGATAAGCATTGGCTCCTATTCTTGACTCTAAGCTTACTCATAAGGTGTGACACACTTGGATAATTTTACTGTCTTATCTAGGGCTGTAACAACTGTTACCAAATGCCGCATTTCCACTGGTGCCAAACTCTGGTTTTACTGTTTCCACTGACACGGGCCAGTCGGCCACTAGGCCATGGCTGAGTGACCTGGCTCTCACTTGGTGCCAAGCCCCGGACTTTAGGACCTAGGGCGGGGTTTGCGGGTTGGCGTGTGACGTACAGTGAAAACGCCGGATGTTGGGCTAGTTGCACGGACCTTTAAATCTAGACGAGTCCACCATTTTTAAATCATGATATCTCGTTGGTATTGCGGAAGACGATCTATTTTCTCAAAATACATTTAAAAACGAATTATTAAGCAACATGTCGATGTCCTTACATTGGTCGGTGGATGAAGTCCAGGTCCTCATTTCGTTGTACTGCCAAGAGGAAACACAGCGGCAATTTGAATCATTGGGCTATTCAAATAGCAATGTTTGTCAATCGCTAAGCCATAGGCTTCTCGATTCGGGCTTCACAAGATCTGACAAACAGATCCGTGATAAAATTTAAAAAATCAAGCAACAGTACAAGGATGCCAAGATTCACAATGAGAAGAGTGGGAACAACCGAAAGCAGTTTAAATGGTAGGATGCCATTGACTCCATAATGGGAAACTGGCCTGTGGTACGGAGCGGTGAGGCACTTCAGTCTGGGAGTGTGGAGCAGTTTCGGGAAGAGATGCACGGATAGTCGAATATTCGAATACCTGTAAATAATTTATTATTCGATTATTTGCGTGTATTCAATTTGCTGAGTTTTGCGGGTCAACCACACAGCTTCCTCCATACCTGCGGTCGCTCTTTTCTCACACAAACGGTCATTGAGCCGATGTTACATGAGAACGACACCCACTCCTTTGCACGTTATGTAGTGGGGCTCATGTTGTATCAGTAGTTTGTATCAGTACAATATTTTTCGCAAATCCTGGTGGCCCATTGTTGGCCAGATGCCAAGTGTCGTAGTTTGAAACAATTCTTACTTAAAGTTTATTAGCTCCTAAATATATCTTGTTTACTAGCAATTAGCCATTTCTTTTCTTCAAGCCAGATGGCGTGAGGTTAAAACAATAGGCCACTACTTTGCAGTTTCAAAATCCAGGTTGATCGTTTAAAACCAAAGTAACAGGCCAACCTACTGTATTGAAAACTCAATTGGCATTAAAGTGTTTTAATACAAACTGGCTACTTTAGACCAAGTAACTCAAGTCAGTCTTGGATATAACAACATGTCCAGTTGAAGCAATGGGGATGTTTCTGCTTGAAGTTACGGGTTGTCTTCAAACATTGTGAATTCAAAGACTTTAATGTACGTGTTATTTTCCCCCACGAACAAACCAATTTGATGTTGACCAATCAGAGGTTCAGTCCACTTCCTCCAGCTGCACTAGCAACTCTACCAGAGAGGGTTCCCAGCCACCGTCTCATCTCCCTGTGAGCCAGCCCATCCCACCATCTCCCTCACCAGTTCGCTGCCAAGACAAAACTTATGGTAAGAACTGCAGTTTGTGGACTTACAGCTTAGGTAGTGGGTCATGGATGTTTTGTCAAATTTTAACACACCACGCTTGATTTTTGACTCATGGTGTCTTCTGCTAACACAGCAATGATTTTACCTGTATCGGATTTTGATTATTTACATATTTTTCAGGAAAAAGGAAGCGCGAATCAGGGCAGACACATGGCAAATCAGGGCAGACACACGGCAAAAGGAAGCGCGAACCAAAAACCTCCCTCCCCACATGAGCCTCTCCTTAAGTCCTTGGTACCAAATGTATAGTGGAAACAGAAAAGTCTGGAGACAACATTAGCATAAATCACCGGTGTGACCCTGGTGCTGGGGTAAAGCACCAGTGGAAACGCGGCATAAATGAGCAATTCTTAATACATACCTGAGCAATCACCCCAGGGAGCACTGGCTGGCTAATTACATCACAGACGATGGCGTTGGAAGGTTTTATGACAGTTTTGGAAACCCCCCAGATATTACGTATTTTCCCAAGTCAATCAGTGCTTTTCTGCAAACCTGTGAGCATGAGGAATACAGTTCAAAACAAGTCCAGGACATGATTTCAACCACGTGTGGACAACATTGCGTGTTCTTTCTCTTTCTAATGACAAGAGGTCTGAGTTATAAAGATGCTATGTATTTTTATATTGATGATTTACGAAAAAATTATGTGCTAGTCTTAAAGTTTATCTAAGATGTAACAGAGTAAGCGTGATAAGCAAATGTTTAATTGCATACAACATGTTCAATCTTGTGAATCATTTTAATTTGTGTCATGGTTGTTGAAGAAATAGACATGTAAAAGTAAATCATGTGTATGTTTGCTTTATTATTCAAAAATAAAACCAATCGTAAAACCACATCAATGTTTACATAGTATTTTTCATACAACAATTATTCAAAGTTAAACATACACATTGGCAAGGAAAAACAGACATAATTAAAAACAAATAAAATAAAGACATCACACATCAAAATGTAAGCCATTGTGTGAGGTCTATGGTAAGGGGTAAAGACAATGCTTTGGTTGTTTGATAATCAATTGCAGAAACGTTGTTACTATGCAAACCTGGGGTAGGTGTCTGGGGTATAGCTAAATGATCCAGTGTGTCGGCAGGCCTTTGTTTTACAAATTGATTTTACGCCTTACAAGCTCATTTGGAATAGTTGGCCTCTAAAAACACCCCCTACCACAAAGGCCTTCTAGCGTCAGCAATTTTATTGGTTGCTGTCACACTTTTAACCAGATCCAACAGGTGCGAACCCTTGATTATCTCCCCTTTGAAAATGAATTCACCATTTGAAGTCCATGAAGTCAAATCTTTAGACCTGTGCATTCTATTAAGGCACCGCCGAGTCAACGAAAAGTTATTTTAGAAACCGCTTCCACCAACCTCATTCTATCACTCTGTGAAATAGCTCTTAATTTAAGGTCCGGTAATATACACTTAACAGAATCGCAGCACTGAAAAGTAGAGACAAAAGGCCAAAATTATATACATGTCTAGAAAGAACACTTCAGTCACAAAGAAAAGAAAAATCATCAGCTAATCTGGAAGTTTGCTACTACCGTTACTAAGCATTGCAGTTCCGTTCCTAACCAGTCTAACTGCATCGAGACACGGATAAACAACATGGATCATGCTCAGAAAATGTTTCTGGTGCCGCAACATCAGTTAGAAAAACTGTGAGAATCCAAAACGACTAGCACCAATGTAAGACAGTCTGTTGAAAATTATTTGGACACATCGATTCGCAATATACTGTTGAAGACTGATATGGATTTACATGAAAAAGCTAAAATATACTCTGCCATTTTACAAAGATTCTTGACTGTTGTTAGACAGGGGGAGCTTGACACAAATACACTGACTTTAAGTATACCCGGGTCTGAGACTGGGGCTGATGTAGTGAACATGACTGAGACTAATCAAATTGCTGATCGAAATGTTAACCTTGTTGATGAAATTTTGGATAATGTGCCAGCGAGTAGTAAGAAGTAGGTTGAATATATTCTTAAACAGCAACTGCAAAAGTGGTAAATTTCTACGAATGTGTTTAGACATGATCAAACTTTATTAGGAACGTACACGACAGGCCAATCCCTGGAAAACAACCACGTTCTTAGATGGTAGTCTTCTGGTGTTGTAGCTTTAAAGTCAATAAGTAAATAACCAAAAGTTGGATGTGTTGCGTCTTTAAAACTCTCCATGAAGAACCGAGAAAGACCGGGGTATATCTGTCTGCCTAAAATGCTAATCTGCTGATTGTCACAGGGGTTTTTAAACAAGATGAGGTAGTTTCAGATTTTATGAGGTAGTTTCAGATTTTAGATTTGCCTTTAACAAACATGTTTTGGACAAGGTAAATTGCACTCAGGTTACGGTGGTGTGAATATTGTGTGAAAACTCTCTCCATATCCAATTTCTCTGATGCACTTTTCATTAAATCGTCAATAATTAAAAGGTTGTTTTTCTGAATCGATAACAGATTGTCATCACACAGCGATGTTGGTAGACCTATAAAAGTAATCTCCCTCAACTCCAACAATTCATCATACAGCGGTTGCCAACATGAATAAACCCTGACGCTATTCTGAATTTCTTTGGAGAAAACAACGTCAGCATTATCCAGCAACATCTTCACAAAATACGTTTTACCCAAGTTACTGGGCCCACTAATGATGCAGCTGAGTGTTGTAGCCGTGGGTCAAACCCGCTATCCATCCAAGAATGTGATTTAGTACCCGTAAGGCCTTCTGCTGTAATCAGGGAGCAGTAAACGCTTGTTGTACACAACACTGAAGCGCTTGGACACTACTCTGTTTTTCAATGTGAACACGATCTCTAGCAATTGTGTCTACATTAGCAAGGACATGATCATCATCACCACCTTCACCTCATACAAAGTTATCAACTAGTCTTGTTAGCGTCTCCCAATTTACAATGGTTGTGTTGTAGCTGTTGAATGTAATGCCTTTTGCTTTGAGACAGGTCAGACCTTTAACGGTTTTGTAACCGTACGTCTTTGGCCCACCACTGACAAACTGTGCGATGCTGTCACCATCTGGTAACTCATCTGTCGAGTCAACCAAGAATGGCCCCAGAGGGGGTACCCAATCCCCGGGGCGTATGACAAAGATCACTGAATCAGTGTCTGTGTAGAGTGCACATCTATCCAACCTCTCCAAGAGTGAATACAACTCGTGTCTAGCATAAGCCGTTGTGAAAGCGGCAATAAAAATGTTGCTGTTACATGGTTTGATTGGTGTCAGCTTTGTATAATGCCACTGTACCATCGCAACTGTGTCTGAGCTGAAAGAGAAATTATTAACTTCTAGTTCACTGGAAAAAAAATAGTGGCTAAACTCCTCCAGATCTGTAATTAGCATTGTGTTCATGAGGTTAGTCCGCTCACCCATGTTACCCCAATGACTATTCATGGGGAATATTTTCACATTGTGATAACCTTTCTCAAAAGCCTTGACCAGCTCAATAGAAACCCAGATAACAGTTAAAGCTCTTTCTGAATCAGTATGTGAACAATTAGTCACCTGGTTTTCAGACTCTGCACATAATCTACACTAAGCAAAGAACAGCTTACCACCGACCCTGTGCGGTAAAACAGGGTGATAAAGGCGGACACACAGTAGCCCTAACAATACCAATGTAGGTGTCTAGTGGTTTGAAATCTCGAAAGATTATGTTTGGATGCCCAATCAAATAAGTCTTTGTCTTGTTGCAGAATGGGTATAGACTACAGATATCGTTATACTGAGTAGTCTCCCCTTCTTGAGCTGTAAACTTCAAATGAATTGCGTTGGTCCGACTGCCAAAAAGAACATCCCAAGGGTCAAAGTGCTCTGGAGCATCAAAGTTCTTCAAGAAAGCTTGGACATCTGTGGATGTGTTTTTAAGCTGATTCCACTCACACTCCCATATATACTTAACATGTACTTTGTGTTGTTCTTTTAAAGCGTCAAGCTATGCCAGCCATTGCTGGTGCATCAGCCCGTACTGAATCTTTGTCACCGGGTTGGTGCTTGTTGAACAATGACACTTGGGTGACTGTGCCAGAAACAGCCTAGAAATTCATAGGCTGTGCACACACCATCGCGTTTAGCGTATCCATCAACATAAGAACCGATTTTCATTTCACCCCAGTTCAGGGCATGCTGTATCGATATATTCTCATCAGAGGCCACATATTCAAGCCATTGGATTGAGCTGTTTGAGAATGTCTTCTGACAATGATTGTAGTTGTCTGAGGGGACCAATACAATTGTGTCCTTGGTGAGGAATCTGTTGCAAAAGACTTTCATGCAAGGCAAAGCAATCGTAATTGACCGGAATGGGTCAACACCACCACATTCCAGGAACTCGAACGTCTGAAGCGCATACAACGTTCTCTCAAGATGACCACATAATTCATGCTGTAAGCCTTTATTTCATCCTTCATGACAATGGTGTGGAAAAGCTGTGGAAACTGTTTCGTACCATTGCAACAACTCATCTTTTTCTTTAGCCATCATGGTGTTCACACTGTAGTAATGTGGTTATCATGAGTTTGCTCCCATTAGCAATATGTGTCGCACCAATACAATTGTTAACAAGGTGTTGCATCAAGATGAAACCATCAAAACCTTTCGAGTTGTGTTCTATAAAGGTGTAGTCAGTATATTTCGGTTGCCTAAACTTTTGGAAAAAAGCAGCGACACAACCATCTCCAGCCGAACATCACGTCTCGTTATCAAAGCTTATTGCACACAAAATTTGCAGTGTGTATACCGTTCACAGGATTGGCAACTTCTCAAAATCATAAAATATATAGCGCTCACTGGGGTCCTTGGGTTTAGTCGGTTTTATGAAACATCGATGATTAATTTCAACAGTCAGATCCATGTTATGATTGGGACACGTTAGCCGCACACTTGTGGGCTTTAGGGGTGCTAATACTACTGGTATATTGACAGCCGCAATGGCTACAATATATCTTATGGTCACACCTACTAACCCAACGACCTGCACCTTTATGGAACTTCAAGCCTTTATGTTGGTGGTAATAAAAGTCAGAATAACATATCCGCTTACAGTCCGGGCACTACTTTGTGTTTCCGAGGTTGGGTATGACAATCTTTATGAAGGCAAACACTACAGCTATGTTTACAGCCGTGATCACCGAGGGTGTTAAAACCTGTATAACACCACTCACAGACATATGGCACCCCCAGAAACCCTTTCAGGTTCGTGATGTCATAGAAATGGTTTTCGTGTAAGTACATAAAGACAGTTCTAGGGTGGGGGTCCTCGCTGTTTTGAAACTTAGTAAAGTGACCATCCCGTGTTCAATGAAAGACAACAATTTTAGACACTGTCATTTCTTCAAACTGTGAATGTCATCTAACGCTAAACCACCCCCCACATGTAGCTCACGACCACTAACCAGGGCCTCAGCATGTGTACTGTGGGTTCAACACACCCATCAAACAAACGGAAAAGCATCTAGAATCACCAATCAATAGTCAATAGAATCACCAATCAATAGTGTTTGAGGTTTACGCCGTGGGGCACCACCCTCATGGTTGTTGACAATTTGTACCACTAGCTCTAGTGATTCATCAATCAAAATCTCAGCATTACTCTGCATAACACTTTTAAGTAAATGACCAAACGTGTGTTCATGATATTCATAAGCTCTCATGGGCACATGTACAGAGGAGATCAGAGATTCAACAATCAACTCAATCTGCAGGCAATCACCTGGCCCATGTACAAAGTCTGAAGCTCTAACAATCAAAGTATGCAAGCTTTCCAAAATGAGTGCATAGAATGTGCCAAAATCAACTTCACCAGTATTTTGGAATTATATCAACTGTCGTAATTCCACATTGTCATTAGAGAAACTCATTACGTTGTATTACTCTAACATCGCCACCACCCTGTTGTGCTAAAGATCTGAACCTTTCAAAATCATCTGGGTGATCATTGCAATGAGTCTGCGTCAGAGAATTTGTAGGGGGGTCAACTAGATCATGTAAAAAATGTGGGCTTCTAACCCCTGCTAACAAACTTTGTATCTGTGGACTACAGTCCAGATATTTGTGTAACAAAGTATTGTCTGGTTCATTTGTATTTTGGGGTGTGGTCTGCTGATTATGTGTAGATGTTGATGGTTGTTCTGTGTCTGGTCTGTAGTTAGTATTATATCTTGCCATTTCTCTAGCTTCACACTTTTTGGATTGTCTATCATGTTTTTTAGGATCCATGTTTTATTTAAATTATAATAACAAAAATTGGTGTACGATCCACTTAAAATTACGATCCACTTACAAGTTAAAATAATATTCTGTCTCAAACACATTTACATACATCACTGTTTTGATGAGTTGACTGTAAATATGTATTACCTTCAACTTTCAAGCATTGTGTAATGGGGAAAACAATGAAACAAAATCCCCTGACACTGTGCAGCCACAAGGTGGGGGGTCCATAACTGAAGCTATTATAGTGATGTAGTCTCCATCATCCATCATCACACTGTTGGATGATATATACAGCTCTGGAAAAAGTTAAGAGACCACTCCTAATGTTTCTTAAATCAGCATCGATACATGTATGGCAGGCATTCCATTCCAGTGTCTGTTAAATTCCAACACAGGCACACCTCATTTTACTTAATGAGGTACTTATTAGTTGATTACCTGAACCAAATCTAATTTAACGAGGAAAAGTATAAAAACCACTGCTGTGGTCATCACTATCCTCTTGCAATAGGACCAGCTGGATGGCAAAAACTGTGCAAGTAGTACCTCAAAGGTAATTTGAATAAAAAAATAACTATTCAGCATGACAAAATAGTTGAAAAGAAAAGCTTTGAGTGAGGAAAAGAAGGGTTCAATTCTGGCTTTACTGGCAGAGGGATACAGTGAACGTCAGGTTGCTTCCATCCTGAAAATTTCAAAGACGGCGGTTCATAAGAACAAGGTCAAGCAACAGACATTAGGGACAACAAAGCTACAGACTGGCAGAGGGGGCGAAAACAACTGTCCACTGACTGAGATGACCGTCAACTCATTCGAATGTCACTCAACAACCGTAGAATGAAATCAAGTGACCTACAAAAAGAATAGCAAACAGCAGCTGGGGTGAAATGCAAGCGAAGATGGTTCGAAACAGTCTCCTAGGGGCAGGGCTGAAGTCGTGCAGAGCTAGAAAAAAAGTCCTTCATCAATGAGAGGCAAAGAAGAGCCAGGCTGAAGTTTGCAAAAGACAATAAGGTGAAGGAACTGGATTTAGACCCGTTTTAGATTCATTCCAAATAGTCAATTAATTAATGTAATTTCCCAAATTGCACTCTGGTTTATATCCTAAAACTAAAGTAGTGAGGGTTGGTTTTCTGAGCGAAGGGAAAACCAAACTAGTCCTGTAAAATAGACCCCTTACCCATTAGGGACACATTCCGATCTGTTCTGGGGCCATCTCATAAGATAGAGTGGTGTTAACTAAAGGGTCAGTAAGCTAGGCAGTTAAAAGAAACCCTCTTGTCCCTTCATTCAACCCTTACAGATACATCTGTTAACCTTCAACATTCCCATGATAGCCTACTAGAACAGAAATTAAGTACATAGGTATAAAAGTCTAAGTTAAATAAGAAAGACTCATTAAATTGGTAACCACATTATGGACTTTTACATGTTTCGGTTCCTTCAAAGGATTGGACCGTAGAAGAATGAAGTAAGGTCATCTTCTCTGATGAGTCAAATTTTCAGCTTTGCCCAACACCTGGTCGTCTAATGTTTAGACGGAGTCCTGGAGAGGCCTGCAAGCCACAGTGTTTTGCACCCACTGTGAAATTTGGTGGAGGATCGGTGATGATCCGGGGATGCTTCAGCAAGGCTGGAATTGGGCAGGTTTGTCTTTGTGAAGGACGCATGAATCAAGCCAAGTACAAGGTTATCCTGGAAGAACACCTGCTTCCTTTTGCTCTGACAATGTTCCCCAACTCTGAGAATTGTTTTTTTTTCTAGCAGGACAATGCTCCATGTCACACAGCCAGGTCAATCAAGGTGTGGATGGAGGACAACCAGATCAAGACCCTGTCCAATCTCCAGCCCTGAACCCCATTGAAAAGCTCTGGAATTTGATCAAGAGGAAGATGGATGGTCACAAGCCATGAAACAAAGCCGAGCTACTTGAATTTTTGTGCCAGGAGTGGCATAAAGTCACCCAACAGCAATGTGACAGACTGGTGGAGAGCATGCCAAGACGCATGAAAGCTGTGATTAAAAATCAGGGTCATTCCACCAAATATTGATTTCTGAACTCTTCCTAAGTTAAAACATTAGTATTTTGTTGTTGAAAAATGAATATGAATTTGTTTTCTTTGCATTATTTGAGGTCTGAAAACAATGCATATTTTTTTGGTTATTTTGACCAGTAGTTATTTTCTACAAAAAAATACTCTAAATGACAATATTTTTATCTGGAATAAGGGAGTAATGTTGTCAGTAGTTTATAGAATTAAACAAAACTGTTCATTTTACTCATACTCATACCTATGAGTAGTAAAACCAGAGAAACTGATAATTTTGCAGTGGTCTCTTAATTTTTTCCAGAGCTGTAGAGTACAAGGATTCAGCTGTATGCATATTGTCGTAATGTTAATAACATTTTAGTATAATGCTGAACGTAATAAAATAATAATAATAATTAGACTTACACAAAAAGTATTTTTGAGGAAAAATGTATCTTCTTGCCAAAAAGGATGCAATAACTCAGGAGTTTGTGGATTCAAATTAGACTTTTAATGAGCGATCATAAAAGCCGAGTTGACCTGCAGGAACAACTGTCTTGCCAACTCCGGACACACACATTTATACAGTGATATCTTGCATAACCTTTCTGGCCATCCCCTTATGCTAATTCTTGGGCGGATCTTTCTCCCCATCCACCACCATTGTTTCGCATCCTTCCAAAATCCGTTCCTTGTTAAATATTGGTGGCGCAGGCTTTAGAAACTTGTATAAAAATAATAGAACTATTAGGGCCCTTTACATTAATTGTTACTTGATTATCCCCAGACAGTAGTTATCCTAATACAATTCATCCTGATACATTGATCATCCATACATCATTTGATTATACTTTTCCATATTGATTAATTGTATTCTCGGGTGCACATTAATTATACTAATACATTCGTAAAGGGTGACAGTTCAGAAATAATCCTATGTCAAACCTCTTGATATGTCTATAATCTAGGCCTGGGAATGGTGAGTGAGGAGGGGAACTTAGTCCCAGCAAAAAGAGCTGAAATCAACTCCATCAGCTAAAAACAACCCCCTCTGTCAATCACCATCCCAGAGGGTTAGGAAGCCAAACCTCTCCCTCCCTTTTGACTGAGAGGAAGTAAAAGACCTTCCAACCCTGTTGATCAATCAATTAAACATGAGTGTAAGCATGTGCAACTTGTTTATCAGAGCCTTGCAATTGTGTTGTCTCAAACAGTTATGCATATAAATGATATATAATTTCTTAATGAAAATCAACACGTCAATCACTGGTAATCATGAATATATAAAGGTAATAAAACCTGTAATAAAACCATCATCTCCAACCATTAATATCCTCGTACTAAGTTGGCTACCAGCCACCTAGGTGTCTTTAACCTTCTTATATTGGAGCACAATCTTTTTCTGCACATAAAGTGCAGTCCCCCCTTTAACATAATGCACAATCATAAGGTTCTGGGTAATGATAATGTCCATCCGCAAACCAGGTTTGCCTGTAGGGGCAGGGGTAATGTTTCGGACATAGTCAGTCCTGAAGCTCCATTTCCTCATAGCCCTGATTAATCACACTCCCATCTGTTTCTGAATCATTATGTATTTTACCGTTCATGACTGGGGCTACCACAGCAACGTTGCTTGCTGAAATAGAATTCTGATGATAACATTCCTGACACGCCCACCCAGCTCCTGGTTTGAGTGACCATTCACATTCTGGATTTCCGTACGGGGAGTTCAACGGCCCTCCTTTGACGTTGCAAGGGGTGTCCATGCTTATCCTTGTACTGTGCCCGGGATGACCCTGTAGCGGAATAACTTCAGGGTCACTAGCAGCAGAGTCCATACCTCTTATAGTCATTTGGGAAACAACAGTCTTGGTGAAAAACGATCTAAGGAGAGGAATGACACAACATGCCACTACAGCCAACACAACTAATACTATTCCTACCACAATAGTAGTAAATGTAGGGTATATTGTGTCAGAATGGTGATTTATGACCCTAGTGGGCGTGGCTTCCAGATTGATGTGACAGGTGGACGGAACATCCGGTTTGCTGGGCGGGACTTCTGGTGTGACGTATGGACTTCCGCTGGACTATAAAATAAACCAATTGAGCAATCCATGCGGTTTTATCTGTTTTTTATATAGTCTGTTTAAATCTCTGGTTTAGGTTGAGCGGCATTAAACCCAGCCGTGTTTGGTAAACACATTTTTGGTCCTTCAAATCTTGGTAAGTCGACTTTTGACATTATTGTTAATCAGCTTTAATTACCTGCATACGCTTGTTAACCCTCTTTGTGTTTATTTCAGACCAAGTGACCAACATCAGTGTCAGCTGGACTGGGTGGTTGTGATCTTATACAACCTGAGCAGAAACTTTTTGTGTAAGTCTAATTTTTTACAGACATTTTTAGTCTTGTACTAAAATGTTATTAACAATTACGACAATATGCATACAGCTGAACCTTTGTACTCTATTTACCAAACAACAGATTGAGGAACCCCCGGTGATGATACAGAGTACATCACCATAATGGCTTCAGTTACGGACACCCCAACTTGTGGCTGCACAGCGTCAGGGTATTTTTGTTTCATTGTTTTCTTTCATGCTTGAAAGCTGAAGGTAATACATATTTTACCGTCAACTCATCAAAATTGTGATGTATGTAAATGTATGTTTGAGTTAGAATATTTTAACCTGTAAGTGGATCGTTATTCACGTTAAGCTAGAGAAATGGCGAAAGATAATGCTAACAACAGACCAGACACGGAACAACCAAC
>JACXGI010009060.1:0-31514 GCA_016801175.1 Esox masquinongy
ATCAGTGATGGAACGGCCTTTCTGCACCAAGACGTTCATCAGTGATGGAACGGCCTTTCTGCACCAAGACGTTCATCAGTGATGGAACGGCCTTTCTGCACCAAGACGTTCATCAGTGATGGAACGGCCTTTCTGCACCAAGACGTTCATCAGTGATGGAACGGCCTTTCTGCACCAAGACGTTCATCAGTGATGGAATGACCTTTCTGCACCAAGACATTTGCACAGCAGTTGTGCGAACATCGGGGCTGCCGGATTCAACCTGGTGTCAGTACGGACGTGGATGTGTGGAGCAGTCAAAGCGGTTTCCCACCTGGCGTGCCGCTGGTTAGAAATAGTCTTTATTGGCGTGTGAGAGAGGTGACGCATAAACCTGTGTGGGGTATGGAGGTGGATATTGCTGTACCCAGTAACAGGTTTGATTGCCTTTAGGGCATATTCAACACAGTCCATGGCCATTAGACAGGGTGGCTGGCCTCTGATGGAGGTAGGGATCACAGGAATAATATCCAACAATTCCCATAGTGCCATCCACTTGGAGTTGAGCCAGAGCACAGTTATATCCATGCAGACCAAAGTGAGTCCAGGTATGAAAGTCTTTTTGGGAATCAACATGCTTGAGCGCTGGGCCTGTAATGGTGAGGGGCCGGGGCAAGCGTAGTATAGATTGAACGTGCTCTGGGAGCGGGGAGCGACCATGAGCACCTTATACGCTGTCCAAGGTACACAACTTCAGGTAGACAAAGTTACGCTTTCTTTGGGCTTAATAGGAAACCCCCATCACCTAGGGCCTGTAATACAGCACAGAGCGTTTTCATGTGGTGTAGTTGAGATGGGGAGGCGATAAGAATATCGTCACAGTATTGATTGACCACAGAAGCATAACAGGAGGAGACAACAGAATGGATAGCACAAGCAACAACAGCATGGTAAATAGAGAGGCTATCACAATATCCCTGAGGGAGGTGACTAAAAATGTATTGCTCCCCATTACATGTAAAAGCAAATCGGTGCTGGTCCTCAGGCCAGATAGGAACAGTCCAGAAGCCGTTAGTGATGTCAAGGGTAGAAAACACCACATGATGCGTACCCAGGTCGAGAATTGTAGTAGGATTGGCAACGAGAGGGGTAGCCTTAGCAGTGACATCATTAAAAGCAGTGTAATCTATTGTAAGTCTGTACGAACCTTTCGGCTTTAAAATCGGCCACAAAGGGGAATTCGTAGGGCTGGTACACTTATGCACAACATCAGCAGCATTCAACTTTGATACAATTTCAATAGCTACTTTAGCAGCCTCCCATTTGAGCGGGTACTGGCGAACAAATGCATGGCAGGGGCCAGACACCTCAACTGGAGGGATAGGACACCGTCTAACTTAGTTTTAGACCAGAGATTTGGAAAAACAGACATGAAGTTGTTGAGCATGTTAGAACCGGGCGGCAGTGTCTGAACTATGGCTAAAGACCGTTTGGAGGAGGACAGCTTTTCAAGGGGAATAGATGTAACATGATCAGCCATATGAATTGACAGACTGGATGTGGGCAAAAGTACATTTTCTTCTAGTCACGATAAAATATCAACACCTAAAACATTGCCCACCTGATTATTACCCACCCAAACTTGAACCATCAGGGGAGGTAACGATGGGGACAAAATCAAGGGAACGGGAACAGAGAGCGTAAATAGAGAACCAGCTATGCCAGAAAGGGTCATGGTTTGAGAAGTAAGCGTGAGATCAAGGGTGGTAACAGAAACCGTTGCGCTTGTATCTACCAGAAATGTGTCTGCCTGGCCTCATAAACCAACAGATAGATATGAACGGGGATCCAGGAATTCTGCACCGATAGAGGCCAAACACCCCTACGATGTGTTTCCCAAGGGGCTCAAAGCCTTTGTTATCTCTGTCAGTTGTTTCTGGAGCTGAGCGAGGTCAATTTGGCTGTTCTGGTTAACCCTACCCCATCTATTTGCCCAATGGCCAAGTTGTTGGCAGATATGGCATGGAGAATTGGAGGGTGCCAATTTAACAGGTTCAGGGGTTTCATTAATAGCGGTCATAAATTTAACGTTTTTGAGTTTCAAGCCAGATCTATGTTTCTTATCCTGCATAGCTTTTTCTGCGCGATTTCCCCAATTCAGAAAATCAGACCTGGTATTGTTTTGTGGCAGAGTGCTTGTGTACATGTCCCTGATTTCATCATTCATGTTTGATTGAGCAGTATGTAAAATTACATCATTATCCAAGTCCGCAGGAGCCCTCGTTATCTCTGTATAGTCACGGTGGGCATGCGCAAATCTATCAGCATACATGGAAAATTATTCGGTAGGGCCTTGGCACAATGTTGACAGAGCGGAGAAATGATTAGTGCCAGAACCAATAACAGCCTGTGTGTCTGATTTATAATTTGCATAACACCATTGATACTCAACTACGTCCTGAGGGTTATTAACATTCAGCGCAATGTGTTGTACTTGGGCAACGTAACCCGGAGGGGCTAGTCCCGCAACAATAGCTATGCAATCTGCCACGGCCAAATTGTGTGTGCGAAGGGCGGACCATACACGGTCCCAGGTATCACCGTTGGGATCGTATGCTTTGAGAGGAGGGATAGATTGGAGGATTGCGGCTTTCTCCTGAGGGGTGAAGGCATGCCAGGTTCCAGTGGTACCACAGAGTGTAATAGATGCAGGCGGATCTCTACCAGGGGCCATGTTTAACTCTGCAGCTAGAGCTGACCCGCGGGTAGACAACAGTCTCGGAACAAAATCCTCATCCTGTGAAGTTGGTGCAACAGGCACCAGGGACGGATACAATGAAGAAGCCTGAGCATTTGGCCCATATGGCGGTGGGGCTGTCGAGACTGAAGCAACACTATAACTGCAAATTTTGGAGGTTTTGTCCTCAGCTAACACCACATTCATAATTTTATCAGGCCAAGACTTAAGATCTTCAGGATCAAATTTGGAGCTGTACAGCGCATCTCCGACATCCCACAAACAATCCGTGGCTGTACGTATACTATCAATCAAATGTTTGACATCAGCACATCTGCCGTTTCTCCCCACAATCACTCCTTGACATTCATAACTCAAAAATCGTGACTACTTTGCTACTGTTTTTACAAAACTATAAAGTTGTCCTTAAAAGTGCTGCTGCTTGATTTGAATGCTCCCACGTAGCTTTAGTTGAGCTACCAGTGCTATGAGAAGGTACAGGCTTTATTTTTAGGGCTGTCAACCAATCAAGGAATGAGGATTTGAACTGTCTTCCTGGTTGATCAAATTGTCTTCCTGTTTGATCAAACTAACTTCCTGTTTAATTATACCCTTTCACACACGGTACAATTCCCTAACACATGAACCATCATCATTTCTTAAAGACACAATCATTGTCCCTTACTTAGATTACCATTTTCTGTCAAAAACACCTCAATTTTCTTTTCCCATACATTGCCATTCCTTCTCAAGTCACACTCATTTAGTCTTACATACATAATAATACTCTCTCACGCACAGTTTATTATGCTCATTCACACACACACAATTGTCTCTTAATTACACTATCATTCTTTCTCACACACAGCACTATACTCTCTCACATACACTACAATGTATGTCATGCAAACAATATAATTCTTTCTCATTCACACCACAAATCTATCTTGCAATCGCAACTATAGAAAGTATTATGGTGTATGTGTGACAGTATGATAGTGTCTTTAAGAAAGTACTGCTGTGTGTTATGATTTATGGCCCAGACATTAATGTGTGTGAGGGAGTATGATTGCACATGTAAGAGAGTATAGTAGTATTTTTGTAAGAGTATAGTGGTGTACCTGTGAGATTATGATATTAAGTGTGGAACCAAGTATGAATTATCTCTCAAGTGGCCTCATATTCCTATGGAACATAATGTGTCCTGTATATAGCATATAGGCCCAGCCTATGCATATTAAAATTCGACCAAGTATTTTTTTGCGATCGCATAAAAAGCATATTTGATCTTTAGAACGCTTAAATGGCCAGGGGACACAAATGCATCAAGCAGTTTAGTGAGAGCAAGTACCACAATGCGAACTGCACGGAATACAGTACTCTTGCTCTGATGTTCAGCATATGGTGGCCCACGGGTGCAAAACACAACAACATTAGCGATGCAAACAAAAGTTGAAAACACTACAACATTAACACAAAACACAACAATATTAACAAAAATGAAACACAACATTAGCGATGCAAACAAAAGTTGAAAACACTACAACATTAACAAAAATGAAACATTTATAAAAACGCTGCATTTCAGAAAACAATCAACTACTCACAACACAACAACATTAAGTGACAACACAACAGCATCAGTGCAGAACACAGCATTAGCCCAAAACACAGCAACATTTGCAGAAACGCTGCATTTCAAGTTGCTCAAAACGGAAGTGCTCCAGACCACTAGGGGCAGTGCAAGGGAGTATTTTTGGGGTTTTACCTTCGGTTGAAAAATCAAGTGAAGTCACTCAACGTAAGGTTATAATAAATTATAATTAAAAAAACTTACATTGGTGAATTTAAATTGCGGTCTCTTTGGTTGGGATTATTTCAAAGAGGCCTTATGCAGATTTCTTGACCGAACGTTCCACGCCCACTTCCTACTGGTGTGCCAGTTTCCGGTCCCGCATATTACAGACCAGTAGAGATAATATTGCTTACGCTATGTCCGGCTTTGTCGCTGTTTTTTTTTTTACAAGGTGTTTCCAGGATTTGCCTAAACTTAACAGTAATGATATACATCGAATAGTTAAATCCGTCTCCGAGACTCCAGCTAGTAAGAAGGAAAACGGGTTCAAGATGTATATAGGCAGGTACGTAGACAACTATGAAGGTAAGTGCCAAGGCAATATGACAGATTTGCAATCACACATTCAACTAATTAGCTACTCAGCGAATGTAACATTGACGTTAGCTAGTTCATGTTAACTATCTTACAGGGAATCTAGCTGAAAGTATTTGTATTTGTTAGCTTGCAATATAATAATGCTAGCGAGTTATAATACCTAACAATAAGTTTTATTTCATATACTGTGCACAGTATCTAACAAATATACACTGACATGGAACGCTGCCTGCCGCACAGCATGCGAGTAGGGAAAGATAATAGATACTGTAGATACTAACAACATTGCTAAGAACTTATTCTGTAGGACACTGTAATTTTGGTCAAAATATGTAGGAGACAGTGTTTACCTTTAATCTTATCACTAGATTACCGTATCACTCTCATGAGCTCACATAACTGAGGGTTGTTGAACAAGCAACAAAACCTTTAACCTGCTCCAGTTGTCTTTATGGCCTACCTTGAGGGCCTGAGTTGTGCACCTTGTCAGTCCTAACCTGGATACATTGTGGTAAATTACATGGGCTTTTCATTTCTCCACTTAACGTTTTTCTTCACTTCATAGATGTTAAAGCACTCTGTACCAGTGATAGTGGTTTGAAGCCACTGCTCCTGAGTTGCAGGAAGTGCTACGTGTAACCACAGTTATACCATATGTACCACATGTTATAATCCATGTTATTTGATGTTCACTGAGCTTTTACCCCTTTAAGCCATCAATTATGCCCAAAAAAAATGCTTAAAATGTTTTGCAGGAGTTCCCTCTATAAAGCTCTCCATGGACAAATGCCTGACATGGACCTTCTCCACGTCTCAGAAACATATGCTAACTTTACTCCACTTACTGCCCCTCGTGACAACCGTGTACATGCCAGCCAACATTCCCCTGGTTGAGTCTGCATTTGGGTCAGTGCAAGCTGGCAGTGTACTGTCTTATCAACCTCCACAGCCAAAAACCCATTAAATTGTCAAGATACCTGATGCCCCTTCTACACCACCACTTCCATTAGATGGCTGCAGGCTTCAGTCTTCTCAGTGTGTCTACATCCTTATTCATCAAGAGCAGCTCCACGACAAAGCATTAGAGACAACCTCCAAGATGTCAAACAAAATCGAGGTTGGTACAAGGGAGCAGAGCAGCAGCACCGAATGGCATCAGCTTAGGAAAAGGAGGATAACATCCTCACGTTTCCCAGAGGTTTGCCATGTACCGGGGAGACATCCACTGACCACCTAGCGGAACGGATGTTCAAGGGATCTGGTATGCAGACCATGGAGATGAAAAGAGGGCTGCACATTGAAAAATGGGAACTTCTTCCCATGTGGCTTGGTAGTCCACCCAGATGCCCCATGTTTGGGATTGCTTCCAGATGGCATCATATTTGACCTATATTTGAAAGTGTGAGGTCCCACTTTGGTGTCTTGGAGGCTAAGTGGCCAAGTGGACAAAGTTATGTGGACTGGCCTTACCTGAAGATACAGAATAGAGAGCTGAAGTTGAAGAGATCACATGTCTACTACTGGCAAGTGCAAGGTCAAATCCTTCTAACAGGTTGTAGCTGGTGTGACTTTGTGATCTGTGCTGAGGAGGACATTCTAGTTGAGAGTATGTATAAAGATCTTCAGGTTTCAAACACTATATGAGAGAAGGCTGACCACTAATTCTTACTTGCAGAAAAGTCTGTCTCGCAACTGAATGTATCCCCCTGCTTGGGTGCTAGTTCAGTTGTTACAAATTAATGTTAAGAATTAGTATTTGTTTGAAGTTGTTACATTTTAGCACCTGTAGAAACTCAGTTTTCATAACAAGTATTAGTGTTCCTGTAAAGAAAAAACAAATATAGATTGTATGAAGAATGTATTTTAATGTGTAATATTTCAACAGTTCAACAAATAACAGTTAATATTTATTAATAAATGTATATCTTCTGTATTTCATTGACATGCCGTTGAATCTTTCATTTTGTCTGTTCGGTGCATACTAAAACTTACTTCCTTATTAAGACCAATACAAGATCTACACAAACAACTTATATGCATTGCAGTGTTACATGTTATTGATACATTCCATCAACAAATTTATACATTTCATATTTTGACATTTGTGAAATTCACTTGATTTTGTGGTAGGCACAAAATCAGGTAATATCCAATAAACATTTCATTACGTGTAGCTATTACTTAATGCAGTTGGTTGTCTTTAAAAAAAAGAATGAATGGATCAAAAAAGCATCTCCCTAACAATTGCTCCAAATCAGAGTGACACAAAGCAAAAACAAATGTACCTTTATACCAGCTTGGCCCATGCACTGACCAAAGGACCATTTTGATTGAGCAGCAAGCACGACAATGCAAATAGTTGGTTGATGCTGCCTGAGACGGTCAGAGGGATGTCTGTGTCAAACAGCTTGTGCTCCTTTACTCTCCGAATCATTCTTTTGACATGCACCCTTAGCCTGGCAATGGATAGGGTCTCCCTAACCTCAAGCCCTGGCATCTGTGGCACCTTGGCAGAAAAGCTGGCCGACAGATTTCGCATGAAACAATCCACCATCCACCATAAAGGCCATGATCAGGGATAAGTAAGGACGAGTTCCTGGCTGCCTAACAATCTCCTTGTCACTCACAGAACCAGCATACAAAGAGGATACAAAAGTGACAGCTCCATGTGGTGACATTCCCAACGTGCTCTTGAAGGTACAGTGCGACTTGTAAGAAGAAAACACCTCCGTCTGCAGGAGTAGGGAAGATGGTGTCTGGCAGCAAAGTTCAGTGCAGTTGATCACAACCTTGGTGTCTGGATAATCATTGAACTTGGGTGGCATGTTGGCTTTGATGTTATCCTTGGGGATCCATATCCATACTGACCCAAGCAGGAAGTAGAGGAAGGTGGCCCAAGAGATGATTATCTGGCTCTCTTTTGACTGGTGGAAGTTAAAGAAATGTCCCAAACACTTCTGTTTCACACCCAGCAAACAAGAAAAACTCATTGATTGGTGGGAGTGACTAAACAAAAAGAAAAGCGTTTTAGTACAATATATTCCCCTTGCATTGCGTTAGGTCCATAACACAAATAAAGTGAAGAATAATAGATTTTAACCCAAGGAAAAATAAAAGTATGACAAAGATTCCATATAAAATGCTGTATTCAATGGAGTTGTCACTTACTGCTTTTCGTCAAGGAACACTTATCTCTGACGTGTTTGCACTGGTGACTCTTAACTTGGTGTCTGCTGACCTCAATCAAATCCCAGTATGCCACCAGGAGGGTGTAGGTTGCAAATCTACAGAAGGAAACAGACCAGGAGTATTTGCTTCAAGGAAGACCAAATAGCTTTGGATGGCATTGAGCTGTCTGCTTACTTGAACTTCACTCATTACTGTGATTGCCCATCTTCTATAGGTGTCAAGAAGCACTAGACTTGACCTAGCTAATGTTGCAGCCTGTATTAGTCTTAACATCCTGATTATTTCAGATATTTATTATACATTTATTGTTTTACTGCAATTCTGTTTTTTTGAAACAGTTTCAGCACTGCAGTGCATACCTAATGCTAAGACAATATTCATTCAATAGGCTTACTTTTGGTAAGATTTGTTGTCCTAGTTTTGAATAACACAGTAGGAGATACAGGAGGACTTTGGGATTGCTGGATAGTAAACAATTACTGTTTACTATTACTGTTTAAACCTGTCTTCGTCAGATCCAATTAAACCACTGTACACGAAAGTGGTGTTGTGTTGTCAGGTTTTCCAGCTTTGTTTGAAGTTCTTGAATTTCTTTTGCTTGCTCCTTGTTCACCATTATTAAGGTCATATCCAGGGCTGTGGGATCATGGCCTGCACAGTAATCATGCGTCTAGATTGGATCAGAAACAGCACAGTCCATCGTTGTTAGCGAACATTTCTCGCCTCGTTCGTCTTCCTCTGTAGGGGCAGTGGGTTTCGGTCGCCTTTCCCAAACACCAGGTCTGTTTTGAATATGACTATTCCATGCGAAGACGGTAGAAACCACACTTTTTTAGGTACAACCGTCCTCCAACTTTCCCCTCAGCGAAGACATTTGCGATGAAATGTGTATTGCACATCCTTGTGACATGTTAATGTCACGATGTACTGCCACCAACCACCTTTTTCTGACCTCTTCATCGATCGGGAATCAATGTTCATTACTAACTCCTTCAATGTAAACTTACTCGTTGCAAAAAAAGTAGTCTGATAAGTGTTCACAATAGCTAGCTAATAATGAAAACAATAAAGTAAGAGCACCCGAAGTTATCCCCCGGTATGAAGTGAATTGTATATTTTGTTGTAAACCCAACTAATTCCACTTGGCACTGCCCTTAATGATCTGGATCACTTCCGTTTTGAGTAACTTGAAATGCAGCGTTTCTGCAAATGTTGTTGTGGTTTGGGCTAATGCTGTTGTGTTTTGGGCTGATGCTGTCGTGGTGTGACCCAATGTTGTTGTGTTGTGAGTTAATGCTGTTGTGTTGTCACTTAATGTTGTGGTGTTGTGGGTAGTTCATTGTTTTCTGAAATGCAGCGTTTTATAAATGTTTCATTTTTGTTAATGTTGTTGTGTTGTGTTTTCAACTTTTGTTTGCATCGCTAATGTTGTGTTTTGCACCCGTGGGCCACAGTAAAAATCCCTCCTGAGATGTGTGCAAACCTGGTGGCCAACTACAAGAAACGTCTGACCTCTGTGATTGCCAACAAGGGTTTTGCCACCAAGTACTAAGTAATGTTTTGCAGAGGGGTCGAATACTTATTTCACTCATTAAAATGCAAATCAATTTATAACATTTTTGACAAGTTTTTCTGGATTTTTTTGTTTTTATTCTGTCTCTCACTGTTCAAATAAACCTACCTTTAAAATTATAGACTGATAATTTCTTTGTCAGTGGGCAAATGTACAAAATCAGCAGGGGATCAAATACTTTTTTCCCTCACTGTAGTCCTGCCAAGATACTCAACTTCTGTTTGACAGTATTGTAGCTTCTTCTTTGACACCTTGTGATGCCCTCTGCTAATCTCTGCAACACTTTAATGGAGTCTGCATGGCATTGCTCCAACGTGGGAGCATATATTAGTAGATCATCAACATACTGAATCAGTATTCCCCCCAAGACAAGCTCCTCTTGGGGGGAATACTGTGTGGGGAGTGTTTGAACCCTTGGGGTAGCTTCGTATATCTGTATTGTTTACCCCAATAAGTGAAAATGAACAAATGTCTGCACTCCTCTGCTAAGGGAACACAGAAAAAGGCGCCACACAAATCAATCACACTGAAAAACTTAGCCTCCACTGGGACATTGGATAACAGTGTGTTTGTGTTTGGGACATTGGCTAAACAGTCCTCCACTGTCATTAATGGGTCATAAATCGTCAACTTGTCTCCACTTTTTCTTGTCTGCCTTTAAGACCGGGAACAAGGGTGTTTTACAGTCACTGATCGTCTCCTCCAGCACGTCTGCCTCGCCAGACCTTCAATATTTGGTTCAATGCCTGCAACTGTTTCTTCCACACAGTTGCAGGCTTGACTTTAATGAACACAGGATTTGCTGATTTAACTAGCCCTACATCTGTATCATGCTGAGACCATACCTGCCCTGGGACTAACCTGTTCCATCTCCTTTCTTAACTGTTCCTGTCTATCTTAAACTTTCATCTGTACTTGCTGGCCTGTAGTGACTTCTTTTTCCTGAGGTTCCCCAATCATACAGTGGATATAAAAACTCTACACACCCCTGTTAAAATGACAGGTTTTTGTGATGTAAAAGAATGAGACAAAGATAAATCATGTCAGAACTTTTTCCACTTTTAATGTGACCTATAATGTGAAAAATTCAATTGACAAACAACCTGAAATCTTCCAGGGGGAAAATGAAAAATAAAAACCTCACAATAACCTGGTTGCATAAGTGCACACCCCCTTATAACTGGGGATGTGGCTGTGTTCAGAATTAACCAATCACATTCAAACTCACGTTAAATATAAGTCATTACACACCTGCCATCATTTAAAGTGACTCTGATTAATCACAAAGTTCCCTGTTCTGTATATACAGTATCTCACAAAAATGAGTACACCCCTCAAATTTTTGTAAATATTTGATTGTATCATTTCATGTGACAACACTGAAGAAATGACACTTTGCTACAATGTAAAGTAGTGAGTGTTCAGCTTGTATAAGTGTACATTTGCTGTCCACTCAAAATAACTCAACACACAGCCATTAATGTCTAAACCGCTGGGTTTAAAATAAAGACATTTCATGCCACTGCTAAACAATGGGCAGAAAATGTTAAGAAGTCCAGAAATCAAGCTAAGGTTTTTGATAATTCCTCCATCATGGTAAGTGGCGTTTGTCTTCTTGTTCGTGTTTCATACATGAGTGCAGACCTGTTTTCCATTACCGCCACCAGGCACATGCGTAGGTAAGGCTCACTTTGCTATATAGTGCCCTTTCTTGTTGACACGCACCCGTCCGTCTGCATGTCCGTTCTCAACGCCAGAGGTTCTGGGTTCTTATCCCACTGGGGACCAGGTCAGAAATGCATGCACTGATTGCGCACCCTAATGAAAGACTCTCTGGATAAGGCTGTCAGCTAAATGACTGAAATGTAAATTCATCCTCTGTCCGTGTGAGCACTCCACCCATTTTTTCAGTTTCAGTTCATCCCTCAAAAGGTCTGTGCACAGCACTGCCATCACCAAATGGATTTGGGGTATAATGAAGCCTAGGACTGGGTACTCAATAATAATGATGACATTTAAGTCTAATTCTTGGACACAAGTTATCAGAAAGGTAATTCACAAACATAATGAGTCCAATATACCTACCCAGTTTGCCCACAACCTAAATGATAGATTTAACATTGCAAATTTAAAATGTCATTTTTTCCATGTACTACTCTGTACTACTCTTCTTGCTATTTCATCTGCCATCAAATTACCTTTTACTTTCACTTATGCACCCAGGTGAATATGATTGGTTGAAGTTGATGGATCTGTAGATTTTCAAATGTTCGGCCCTGTTGTCAGTTATTTGACACAACATGGTTTGTGGGGCTGATCTTGAGTCAGTGCAGATAATGACTGTTTTTTTTCCTCCACCTATGCCAGAGCTTGGGCGATACTTTCTGAAGTGTAGGATGAGGTAGGGTCAGTAATGTTTCTGAAGTGTTGGATGAGGTAGGGCCAGTAATGTTTCTGAAGTGTAGGATGAGGTAGGGTCAGTAATGTTTCTAAAGTGTTGGATGAGGTAGGGCCAGTAATGTTTCTGAAGTGTAGGATGAGGTAGGGTCAGTAATGTTTCTGAAGTGCAGGATGAGGTAGGGTCGGTAATGTTTTTGCTCAGTTTTGTAGTTGTTAGAGCAGCGATGTCATTTGTCCCACTATGCTTCTGTCTGCTTTGTCCTTTACCAGGTTCAGCAGGGTGTAGTCTGCCTTAGGGGAGGGAAGAAGCCATGGTGGCGTTATAGGCATTGGTCAAGAAGGACTGAAGATGGTTAGGGCCTTTTATATAGAAGTCTCTGGCCCATTAGTCTCCCTTCCATCCAGAAACTGTTGTTTCTGCTTTATATGAATAATAATGTTTTCTTCTGTCATTAAGTCTGTCCGAAAACCTTCCCATGTTTGTTGTTACATGCTTTTATATATTTTAGATTGAAAAACTCAAGGCGCTTGGTTACTTCCCTCTCCTCCTGTGGGGAAAATACACACCACAAAGGCACAAATGGACAGCCCAGCTCCAGTGTCCCTTTGAGCTGCCGGCAGTGGCACATGGGGTGCTTGAAAAAATTATCCTCCCTTTTGAACATTTTCTAGAAGGTATGTTAATGTCACATAACAATGTCAATTTATTTTATGACACTATTAAAATTCTTATCTTTCAGTGTGCAAGTATTTGAACTAAGAACTGAGAAATGACTATAAATCAGACCATCTGTTCTGTATGACCAGCATTATCAGCTACACAAGTATTTATCAATCTGATTATTAACCTTTCTAAGGTCACTCTCATTTTAAAACACATACTAAATCTGATTTTATCTTCAATGATTTTTATTTACAAAGGATGGGCTCCTGAAAGAGAGGAAGTGGAAGTGGAGCAGGGAGAGGAGAGGACAGGAGAAGAAAGTGAGACAGAGGGGGAAGTAGATGAAGAGGGAGGACAGGAGGAGATAGGAGAAATGGGAGAGATCAGGGAAAGCAAAGACATGGAGGTGATGCCGGTAGTTGTAGAGGAAGGACACAGTGAGAGAGCACAGATGGAAGAGGTGGAGGCAGCGAAAGATGAAGTAGTAGCAAATAGGTAAGCTCCTAAATAGAATTGCAGATACTGTCATTGTACAAATAAATAAATATTTCAAAATTCCTCAAAACAAAGACACAAGAAAATTGTTGTGGCATAATTAGGAACTACAGTGTCATACTCAATTCGCAAAAGAAAAAAGACATCCAAAAAGCAATGTCATGGATTGCGTATGTTTGTGAGCGTTTTCGGACAGCTCACAGTGCAAAATGTACACAGACCTAAGTGTTTCACTATGTAATACTACAGTATGGTTAAAGTTAGGGGTAAGGTTAGAAAACAAACTGTCAAGGTTTTTAAGGTTAGGGATATGTTTTTTTTTGTTTTTTGGAGCTGTCACAGATCTAGGTCTGATTCGGTGGCGTTTATGTCCAGTCACCAACCTTGACCAGAACTCTGTAACAAGACTGTCCTTCATTTAAAGCTACAAGCATGTACTACTGACCCTAGCGCCCGTTCTAATCTCACCATACTATTGTACTGAATCCACTAAATTGTGAATTCTTTCACAAATCAGGTCTCCGTTAAACACACACAAACTCACAAAATTAATTGCAGTATTTGTTTGTTTTTGTGGATGTTAAGTGTTAGACCGTGTTTAATAAGAAATGTATATCAGCGATTGTTTTTGCCTTCCTGTACAGGAAGTCAGCCATCACCATTGTGGCAACCAAACGGGGAAAGAGAGATAAGAAAGACAAAGCTATAAAACATGCTTTTAATTCAAAATTGTTTGGTACTTCAGTTAGCATTGTTTCACATGTGGAGGTGTAAAGGTTTTTGAACAACAGTTTGTTTGTTTTTTTACAGAATGCCCATACCATCAGTCTTTGGACATTTTCTCTGTGCAATCTGTGTCCAAAAGCCATGTGAGAAAGGTTTGTAGCTAAGGAGATAACATTATTAGTGAGTAAATATACCTGAAAAAATTTAAGAACAGAAATTGACCCATACCAAAGTAAGGAAATTTTTGCCACAAAATTTGAAAGAGAAATTGTCAACTTGTTAGAAACATTTGCTCTCAGAGCCATGTGACTGGAAACTAAACTCTACAGCTATTACCTTTATGTTTTAGCAATGCACAAGAATGGGGACAGATGGGGACAAATTAAAGGAAAAACCTGAATGAATGAGAGCCTCTTATGCTGTAGGGGGCATATTCCTGACTTGGTTTGGACCCACTTTTCAACTAGAGCTAATGGTCATTGAAAATCATTACAGAGTTGTTCTGAGTGTTCACCTTCATCCTGTATTTAGCTTGGTTATGTTATTGTCTTGGAAGGGAATTAATCAGTCATGTAAACAATTCTAAATGTTTATGCTTTTTTACCTACTTCCCAAGGGGCACAATGAGGTGCAGGTGCATTGGCTCCCATTTCCATCCTGGTAAGTATACCAGACTGGAATAGTATACTTTCCTGAATTATTATTAATATACTAGCTAATTTTCACCTTTTGTATGTTTCAGCAAGAAGACATGGCCCCCTTCTTGGTAGCCTCAGGAGCACCTCACAATAACCCTTAGACAGTAACCGAAAGACATTCAAATGAAAAAAAGGTGGCATTTTTACAGTTCTTTTCAAAAGTGCCCAATTCATTCTGTAAATCAAGTTCCTTTGAGTCTGACATATAGGAAAGACCAATAGCAATATATTGTAATGTTTAATAAAAAAATTAAAAAGTAATTAATTCTATTTCTTTGTCTGACCAGGAAGTCTTCTGCTGTTTTTTTAAATATGAATATCTGGGGTAAGGGAAGGAGAATTCAAGTGATATCACTCATTTTCAATTAATTATTAGTGGTTATATGTCTCATCACAACAAAGTATTTTGAGGACCTGGAAATCATTTATTTAACCCAACAAATCCAGATCATAGAAATTGTATTATTAAAGAGTTTAAATGAGCAGTTGGTAGGGCTTGGACATATTTTGTAAGAGGGCAGTACATACATTAGTAACATCCCAAAAAAAATTTAAAATGCAAACCTCAGGTGTAGTCAGTTACAGGCCTTCCCCAAAGGCTGTGAGATGAAGAGTGAATACCAGGGCTGCCCAACACTGTTCCTGGAGATCTACTGTGCTTTTGGTTCTCTCTCCAATTCTAATTTAGCACAGCTGATTATAATAATTATCTGGATGAAAAGCAATACCGGGTTAGTCACAAATGGGCTTGAAAAGAAAACCTACAGGACAGTAGATCTCCAGGAACCGGTTGGGCAGCCTTGGTGTATACAATGGCCACTTCATTAAATGCACAACCACTTTATATGAAACCTGATAGTAGTAGTTGAAATGTGATAGTGTCTTTCACTGCCAAACATATAGGGGCCCCTTGGTACCAGTTAATATAACAGGATGACTTAATCATATGCACCACTTTCTAGGCAGAATTGTACCAGTCTGACAAGGTGTATTTTTCAGAGGCCTAGTTTGATATCCAAGTGTAGTTCACAATGTACCTTAAGCAAAGGAGATAATTTTCAGCTCAGCAGACAGAATTTTACATTGCTTCTGTGTTGGACCTGGTCTGCATTCCCAGATGGAACATGAGAGCATGAGAGATGAGGAGCCAGTAAATGTCAGACCCTCAGAGGTGACAAAAACAGGTGAGGTGAGAAGCTGTAGGAAGTGTGTAAATAATGATGATAAATATGACTTTAGTCTGGGAGGGTGAGCCCTACCAAATGAAACTACTTTTTAAATGAGGCACAATATGAACAGATGACTGGTCCTGCATCTTTTTTAGGCTCTCAGTTACCTCCAAGGTCTTTTCTACTGTCTATAAAAACCAAACAAGGAAAATGTCAAAAACAGTAAGAATGTATAGTTTATTTTCAAGAATGCATTCCATTACTTTTTATAGACACACCAAGTAATACAAGCGTCGTTGGTTAAAGAAAATTACATCAACACACCTTTTTGAATCTGGAAGACAACAAGATGTGGAGGCTGTCCTTTTTTCGTTCATTCCACCCCATGGCATGGACAGTTAGCATGTCAGTTCTTACTGTAAAGGACAAATTCATATTTAAAATATAAAACTGTAACAAATGCAACAAACATTGTACGGCTAGGGTGTAAAGAAGTTTACAAACCTGACTTGGCCATGTACTTTGTGTACATACAAATTAATTTAATCTGCATTTAGGTCAGATTTTACATATTGAATAATAATTTGCTATTATTAAAATACCCATCAACATGCTATGAGATAGTCAGACAACTAATGACAAATGCATAAAGCAAAACCAATGATAGAAGGGCCAAATTGGGAATAAAGCCAGGATTCTGGGGTAAACACCAATTACAGTTTAGAACATTTAATGATTTGCTTAGGGGCATTATAACTGTTCTTAAGACCAGTAATCCAACTATGAAAATTCAGACAGATGTACTGATGTATCTAACCTGGACTGCCTGCCACGCTCTTGCTACTACAGTACCCACGAACAAAAAAAGGATCAGGATGAAAAATCAGGATGTCACTTAGGAAAATCTTGGCACTGTATGTACTTTTATTACAAAATGCAAAACTACGATGACATCTGTTAGAAAATGAAATTTGGCAATCAATTGAGACACCAACACTGTTCACAGATGCTGTATTTGCCTTCATGAAGGATGACAGACTCGCCTGGAGCAATGGACTTGTAATATCCATTTAGAATGGTTTGCCTGTTGTGCAGTGCTTGCTGCTTATGCACCGAACGGTCACATTCTGCACAGAACCAGTCTAAAGGCATACATACCCTACAACAGATGACAGCTTCTCCTGAGCCACAGTGGTTACATGTCATCTTACTGACATTCTCGGCAGCCAACAAGTGTTCCAGGTTCTGTGGCCTTGCTTGTTGCCAACATTGTTGGACTCCCTTCTGCCTCTTACTCCAGCTGGACAATGATGGCTGCTGACTATTGTCACAGTCTTCTGCATCGAGATTCTCAGAGTCCCGCAAGATATCCTGAAGCCTCTGCATAGTCAAATCTTCAAAGAGAAAAAGATGTAAACAATAACAAAATAAAACATAGCTACAAATAAGTACATATAAATATTTATATGGGACTGTGCAGCAAGTTATGTAGTGTTCTTTTCAAGTTTTTTTCTTACCAGCATCTTGATAGGTGGTAGAGATTGAGGAAGAAGTTGACATCGAGGAACAGGAACTTGGAGTAGGAAAACCTTTTTTGGCGGTTAAATAACATATCATGAGGCATGCAACGAGACACCTACATTTGAAATAAGGCATCAGTCAATATAATTCATCTATAACATTAGATTTACATGATGGAAACTAACCAGCAAATGAAACCTTTTGACGTGGCCCACTCTTCCTCCGTTTAGTGGTGGTCACACGCTGCCCATCCTGGTCCCTCTTCCACCAGTTGACTCTGGGGTTTTCATGGTGTCTCTTTTGTGACATCACTTGGCCTCTCTCCTGTGATTCACGCTTCTCATGAGGTTAGAACATGCAATGTGATGAAAGACACAGTAGGAAAAGAATGGGAATTAAGTGGCTGGAGTGAAATTAATCACATATGGCTACTTAATACAAAATAAACTTGTTGACCTGTATCTCTTCAAGGAATGCATCTCCAGGCAGAACAGCCACCTCGTGTGGTCTTTTGACTTTCACCAGACATTCTAGTTCTTGATACAAATCCAAAATAGAGTAGCTGGGATGCAAATAAAACAGACGTATGCCCAGCTAGACTAAAGTGTAGGTGATCTGCGATCTATATATGAATATATACACACGTATTTATATTGAGCTCTGTCATAGTAAAAGGGAAAGCTTATTTTACCTCAGGCAATTCTACTCACAGTAACAAAGCTAATGTACAGTGAACTTTTAAAAAAAGTGTGTGAAGTTGAGAAACAAATCTTAGTTGTAATTATAAACTGAATGCTTTGAATCATGATTGTTTGGCTGACAGTATGACAACTGGAATGAGATCACAAGAATTTTATTATTGGTAACTGGTTTATAAGAGCATTACAGCATCTTGGGGGTTAATGATATACTGCCAATATACAACACCGTGTCCAGGCACTCTGCGATGCATCATACCTAAGAAAAGCTCTTAGTGGTATATTGCTTAAAAAGCCTTTAAAAGCCTATACATCTTAGGTTATACACTTACTGTGGAATTTTAGCCTTTATCTCTACTAAATCTTAATCAACATATTGATTTAATCTATACTGATGAACAATCTTGCTGAATTGAATTGAGTAGTTAAAATGTGAATAAATGAGAATGTGAATAAGTACTGTATTGGTAAAAGCAGGACTTTATTGGGAACAATTAAATCCTCAGAAAATGTATAATAAAAACATTGGGAGATAAAGCACAATATAATAATCAAATCCAGGTCTGGGTAATCTACTAATAATACATTTTCTAGCACATCTCACTGAATTTTGAAAATGTAGCATGTACTTGCAAACTAGCTAGCAGCATTAGCTAACTAGAGAACCGCTATGGTATTTTACTAAAAAAGAAAATACTGTAACGATAATTAACGTATTCAAGTGTAGATATTGACTAATTCCCCAGGATAAATTTCCATCTCTATAGAAGTATCAAAATATTTACAAATAAATTAACAGAATGCAACGATATTGTTCGAAATTTAAGTTTTACCCTTACCCGTTGACGTTCTTTCAAGCAAAAAGTCCATCTTCTGGACATCCGAGCCTCGATGATGGTGACTGTGGAGTTGGTGCGCGTCAATGTAACAAATTTGTTCACCATAATTATTAATGGGAGGAAATCGCGTCTCAACTGCACGCAAAAAAGGATTTTGGCGTATGCATAGTACGAAATTGTAATGTGTGAACCCGTGTTATATGTACGCAAAAGGAAGCTAGTGGGTTGATAGTAAGACATACACATTTGCTATTTACAACTATGGCTACTGCATGGATGAATGAAATTCAAAGCATGTAATTCAATTAATTCAAAATGTAATATTATATTTTACGGGCTATTTTAAGTAAACAATGCTGAATACATTATCAGAAACCATTTTCAGAAATCACAGATGATATGTTCTTATTAAAACTATTTGCTACTTTTTTCTACAACAGCCGAGTTACAGTAGCGAATCCGTTTTTTAAACACCAAGCATTATCAGCGTTCTAGTGCCACAACGTTTTGTTTATTTATTATACTTTGCTAAGTAACCCTGACAGCTTTATGTCGTGATATCTGATAACTTAATGAAAACAACAAATCATTCAGTGTAAGGAGTTTAATCAGTCTCCATTTCCAAACCATTCAGATTGATAACAAAAAGCAAGAAATGAACAGAATGTATATACCTCTTTTGATTTAACAAGTTCATTAACACAAGGTCAAATAGCTACCAATGTTATAAAAATTTCAAGTCAATGAAATTCTAAACACTGAACATTTGAAATGTTTCAAAATCACTACAGTAAGAACATATGATTATTTATTTAACCTGGTAAAAGACCCCTGGAAGATCTGCTGCTTTGGCAGGAATGAACAAGGATCCAAATAAACAATGAACAGAAAGTAATAATCTTCTACATACAACACAAGAAAAATAAAACACATTGAAAAGAACTACAGAAATTAAAATGTTCCTCTATTAAAGCTGTAAGTCAACAAACAGTATCAGATTATTGATCTGATAATGAAATACTAGCTTGACAACTACTGGGGGAAACGTTGCAACACATTCTTCCAACACTACTAGATGTTTGAGAATTGTGCTGTGTATACAGGTGTGACTTATATTTTTTGCAGTCTATAAATTAAATGAATTTCAAAGTGATTCAACTGTAAAACATGATAAACTAAGTCAGTAAAGACAAAAACTTAAATGTACAAAAAAAACATTTGACAGACCTGGCACGCAGAGAAACGGTCTCACCTTTGCCATGTTTCTTAAATGAGAAAAAGCACATTGTCACAATTTGATTATGGGCCTCAAAATGTAGGTCAGTCTGACATCACACCTTGATTTTTAATCTGATACGTATAATTTGGGTCAAACTACAGCAAATGTGCTGTCATTTTCTCACTTCGGCATCAATAACCAAGAACGTAGTTTTATCCTTGTTTAGTGAAAAAAAATGCATGCATGGTAGAGAATGTATGTAAATTATGCATTTAATTAAGGTTTCAATCGAGATACAATTAATCAGTGGAAAAGGAGATAAACAGTGTTGCTACAAAGTACATGAACCTCTTGTGCAATTCCATATATTGGATTAGAGGAAATTGTGTGTCTAGTAGAAAAACGAGAAAATTCTTTGGGAGGGACTGATAGAGATGAAGAACCTGGTCAGTTTGTTGTTACCCATAGAGGTGTGTGAAAAATACACCATGTCGAAAGAAAAGGAGATCTCAGAGCAGAGCCTGGTCTTGTGCCCCCCCCCCCTCCGAGTTCTTGGCTCCACACACGCTTATGAGGTTGTGTGGGGCCCCTCAATAGTGGATACCAACTGTTTGTGATACAGTACCTCATAAAGCACAAGATAACGAAGTACCACTCCTCTAACAAGAGAATAGAACTAAAATACATGTGTATCATCAGTTAAAGACAGGCTTTCTCACAATGGTATGTGCCAACCTACGGTCCATGGGTCTATTCATAGTCTATGACAGTCACATGGACAACTCCTATCAGGAGGTATGGACAGGGTGTGTGGGGCCCACGTCCCATCTATTGTACTTTGTTCAGAGTAAGTCAGCACTTTGTGTTGTGTTAAGTTTCTCACGCCCATATTCTAACAAGACATATCTTAATTTGTGGTAATTTCCACAACAGACTGTTGAACTGCTTGATGTTGTAAAACACTTGCTTATCCACTCTGTCAAGTCTGTCAAATGTCAAATTAATCTCCATTGTCAAATGTCTGGTAATATTGTCCAGTATGTATGCGCTGGTGAGCTTTAAGATGACCTAAATGAGAGAAACTCCTCCCACAGTCAGAACAGGAGTATGGCTTCACACCTGTGTGCAGTCTCTGATGACTAACAAGATGAGATGAACTAAGGAAACACTTCCCACAGTCAGAACAGGAGTAAGGCTTCTCTCCAGTATGTATGTGCTGGTGACGTTTAAGGTTACCTAATTGAGAGAAACTTTTCCCACAGTCAGAACAGGAGAAAGGCTTCTCTCCAGCATGTATGCGCTGGTGACATTTAAGGTTACCTAATTGAGAGAAACTTTTCCCACAGTCAGAACAGGAGAAAGGCTTCTCTCCAGTATGTATGCGCTGGTGACATTTAAGGCCATCTGTTTGAAAGAAACTCTTCCCACAGTCAGAACAAGAGTAAGGCCTCTCACCCGTGTGCACTCTCTGATGTTTAGTAAAATCAGATGATCTAATGAAACACTTCCCACAGTCAGAACAGGAGTAAGGCTTCTCTCCAGTATGTATGCTCTGGTGACCTTTAAGGTGACTTAATTGAGAGAAACTCTTCCCACAGTCAGAACAGGAGAAAGGCCTCTCACCTGTGTGCACCCTCTGATGTTTAGTAAAATCAGAGGATCTAATGAAACTCTTCCCACAGTCAGAACAGCAGAAAGGCTTCTCATCTGTATGTTTATTAATGTGTCTTTTTAACTGTGACAGCGATGAGATTTTTTTTTTCAAAATGGGGACAGTGGTGAGACTTCTTATCGTTGTAGTCTTCCTGTTGTTTCCCTCCAAGTGTCTCCACTTCAGGAATCCCATCTGTGACAGACATCAGAAGGGATTTATGGACACATTTTGGGACACAAAATTATCAAGATTCAAGCAACTAGCATTATTCCACAGCGAAGTGATATAGACCTTAATACTGCATTTAGGGCACTTGAATCGTTACATGATTTTGTGGCAGAGGCCGTTCGTGATTTTGTGGCAGAGGCCCTTTTGAAAACTTTGAGACAATGCCTTTAAGTATTCCTGGGATTAGCCATACATGCATACATCATAACCATCGGAGAAACAAAACATTTCCTGATGAGAGTGGAGAGTAGGATGTGGTTTGATGGAAGAGAAAAGTTTCAAATAGATACGTTTAATGATGCCATTGACATGCTTTCTCAGAGTCCCAGACAGTCTGGAGGCCAAGAGAAACCTGGACAATTTGTTTAATGCACTCCTCTGTGTAGAATCTAAGTCCAAGGCCTCAGTGATTGAGAAGGCCCACATTTGGGCATCTGCATTCCCAGATGACAGTTTAGGCCAGGGGTGGGCAAATGAAGGCCTGTGAGACAATTCCATCCGGTAGTAAAATAGTTTTGAAGGAAAGTTAAACATTACTCAAGCCCATTCTTATACGTCAGAATCTGAATTTAAATTATTTAGACATAAGGGATCTGCTGCTTAAAGTTTTAATTATTGCCTTTTTGGCCTGCAAATAATTTATGATTAACAAATTAACAAACAAATGTGACCTCCAAGCAAAACGATTTGCCCTCCACTGGTTTAGGCAATCAACTAATTCAGCCTATATTTAAGCCTATAGATAACATCCCAGGTGGACTACAGAAAATAATTATGGATTATAGCCTGCAATCTTTGATTGGAAATGTTGTTGTTGCTCTGTAGATATTTCTGATTCTGCCTGTAACTGTGAGGGAGAATGGTCATTCTCACTTTCGTCTAGGATTAAAAATTTACTCAACTAGATAACTCAAAAAAGGTCTCCAGGCAATTTTTTCTTATGGCTATTGAAAGTGAACTCATAAAAACATTGGACTTTGATGACATTGTGAAGGATTTTGCAAGTAGCAAAGCCAGGAAAAAACGCATCATTAAGGTAGAACAATTTAATTATTACTTTAGGCTGTAATATTAGCTGTGATTTAACTCCATATAAAAAATGTTTTAGAGAGTGATTTCGTGTATGAGCTGTTTGCTTTGAGTATGTAAGTTCTACGTTGTAAATCCTGTTTCCAGGATACAGATAAATTGTGTTGTCTACAATAGAGTGAATGCAATGTAAATCCTGTTGAGATGCAGGTAAAGGCGATAATCAAGCACGTGGCATCATTTTCATTTTGGGGGGTTGGGGCCTTCGAAGGTGCTGTGCCCAGGGGCCCATTGTTTTATAATCCGTCTATGACTATATAAGATGTTCAACCTTTTGTTTCATCATACACCACTTAAACATACCCTTTACTTTCCCATCAGTTCCAGCCAATAAACTAATCCTAGCAAACTTCCTCCTCTCTCCTGTTCCAATTATAACATACTATTTCTAGTATTTCTAATTGTCTCCCCTTACCTCTTTAACACCATTGCTTCTACAAGAACACTTTTTTCTCTAGATAAATTGTTCAATGATGTCTTCATAATTACCCAGCCGTTGTTTTAGGAAATGTGCATCAAACTTTGATTTTGTACTTTTGAATTAACTATTTGTGGGTCAAAGTGTGCTTTTTACTCTACCACAAACAGAAAGCTGAAAGCAAGCACATTCTCAATCTTCCAAGGTAGATCCACTTCCATTTCTGGATCCAGTTTCAGATACCAAAAAATATCAGATACCAGATACCAATATCAGATATATAAGAGCTAAACTTTTCATTACCACCGCTTTGGTTTTTATACTTTTAACTTATGTAGCCAAGTGAGTAAAATCAAATTGTGATTTGTTTAGTTCCACTAGAGAGTACTGTCCTTAGTAGGAATTTTAGGCAAAGGCTGATGGGATTGCCCCTGCACAATGGGTTGGGAAACCTGTGCTAACTCCTGTCGTTGTCCATTGTGGGTCCAACACTATTTTGTTTGGTAAATATTAATATTTATTGTTCCCAGGTTAGTGCTCAGGTAAGATAGTTGCAGATTGAAAGTAAATTTTGCATTTCATTTGGAAATCAAGGTCCCAGAGTCTGGAGGAAGAGTGGAGAGGCGCAGAATCCAAGTGGCTTGAAATCCAGTGTGAAGTTTCCACAGTCAGAGATGATTTTGGGTGCCATGTCATCTGCTGGTGTTGGTCCACTGTGTTTTATCAAGTCCAGAGTCAATGCAGCCATCTACCAGGAGATTTTAGAGCACTTCATGCTTCCATCAGCTGACAAGTTTTATGGAGATGCTGATTTCCTTTTCCAGCAGGACTTGGCAACTGCCCACAGTGCCAAAACATTTGCTGCCCATGTAATACATGCCACTGTGCTTGATTGTCCAGCCAACTCGCCTGACCTGAACCCCATAGATAATCTATGGGGTATTAACAAGAGGAAAATGAGATAGACCAAACCCAACAACACAGGCGAGCTGAAGGCCGCAATCACAGGCCGATTGCCTCCATGCCATGCTGCATTCATGCAGCAATTTGTGCAAAAGGAGCCCCGATCAATTGAGTGCATAAATTTGCATACTTAGGAAACCTTTGCAGGCGTTTTCAGTTAATTAGCTGATTAGAGCTCTTCTCAGGTCAACATTTCTGTATTACACATTTTTTACTTTAATATTTTGAGATACTGGATTTTTGATTTCCATGAGCTGTAAGCCGGAATCATCAAGACTGAAACAAAAAAACGCTTGAAATGTTTCACTTTATGTGTAATGAATCTAGAATATATGAAGGTGTCACTTTCTGATCAGAATTACAGAAGAAAATGAACTTTTCCACGTTATTCTAATTTTTTGAGAAACACCTGTAAAGCATTGTGTCCATTGTTTTCTCTTTTCTGTTGAACTGTACCTTAGAACGTGTTGTTGTAATTTCTTTTAGTGCTGTTTGGGGATGAAACGTGTGTGACGGCACGTTCACTTATCTGACTACCTATGTCAGAATTTGAGATGGCAGAGCCACCACAGGGAGCCGCTAGAGCGCAATGAGACCTGGGAATCCCTGCTGACCATCCCTCCCTCTCTCTGTAATTTGCTGGCCAATTTACAATTCCCATGGGTCTTCCCAGTCAATTGTCATTGAGGCGCGGAGACAAGGCTCAAACGTACACCCTGGACTGTAGAACAACTTTAAAATATTCTGTATTTTTTGGTTTCTCAGACAACAAAAAATAAGTATAACAATATGGAGAATACTAACAGACAGTGTGAACAATCATCTACCTTTTCATTGGTAAAAACAACAAATTACTACATTGACAATGACAACATTATACCCGTTCTTACCTTGAGTGAGTAAATCTCCCTCTCCATTATTAATGATAACCCAATTCTTCTCCTCTTCATCTTTAATGGTAACATTCAGTCCCAGGGTTTGACTTTGGTCTTCCAGTTTCACTGATGTCATCTCTGAATCCTCCAATCCCCCCTGAGCTTCAATTTCCCAATCAGAATCCAGTAACAACTGTTTGGGCTCAGTGTGGAAGGAGAGCAGCAGGCTGGGTCTGTCCTCCCTCTGATAAAATAAAGACCAAATCAGAGCCATACATGACTGATGAACATGTTTGTTGGAAATAAAATATAATCACAATGGGGGAAAATGACAAAAACAATCACGGTCATAACAGACCTGTGGCCTATGCGTTTTCCTTAATTTGACCCCAGAATGGAGGGAAAATACTTTTCACTTACAGCTCTGGAAAAAATTAAGAGACCACTAGAAAATTATCAGTTTCTCTGGGTTTACTATTGATAGGTATGTGTTTAAGAAAAATGAAAGTAAAAAAAATTTTTGTTTTATTCTTTGAACTACTGACAACATTACTCCCAAATTCCAAATAAAAATATTGTCATTTAGAGTATTTATTTGTTGAAAATAACTGGTCACAATAACCAAAATATGCATTGTTTTCAGACATCAAATAATGCAAATAAAACAAAATTCATACTCATTTTTCAACAAAATACTAATGTTTTAACTTAGGAAGAGAAATCAATATTTGGTGGAGTAACCCTGATTTTGAATCACAGCGTTCATGCGTCTTGGCATGCTCTCCACCAGTCTGTCACATTGCTGTTGGGTGACTTTATGCCACTCCTGGCACAAAAATTCAAGTAGCTTGCTTGACGGCTTGTGACCATCCATCTTCCTCTTGATCAAATTCCAGAGGTTTTCAATGGGGTTCAGGTCTGGAGATTGGGCTGGCCATGACAGGGTCTTGATCTGGTGGTCCTCCATCCACAACTTGATTGACCTGGCTGTGTGGCATGGAGCATTGTCCTGCTGCAAAATCCAATTCTCAGAGTTGGGGAACATTGTCAGAGCAGAAGGAAGCAGGTGTTCTTCCAGGATAAACTTGTACTTCGCTTGATTCATGCGTCCTTCACAAAGACAAATCTGCCCGATTCCAGCCTTGCTGAAGCATCCCCAGATCATCACCTATCCTCCACCAAATTTCACAGTGGGTGCAAGACACTGTCGCTTGTAGGCCTCTCCAGGTCTCCTTCTAACCATTAGACGACCAGGTGTTGGGCAAAGCTGCTTACTCCATTCCTCTACGGTCCAATCCTTATGATCTTTTGTAAATTTCAGCCTGGCTCTTCTTGGCTTCTCATTGATGAAGGGCAATTTTTCTAGATTTGCTCAACTTCAGCCGTGCCCCTAGGAGCCTGTTTCAAACCGTCCTCGCCATGCACTTCACCCCAGCTGCTGTTTGCCATTCTTTTTGTAGGTCACTTGAGGTCATCCTACGGTTGTTGAGTGACATTCGAATGAGTTGACGGTCATCTCGGTCAGTGGACAGCCGTTTTCACCATCCGCCAGTCTGTAGCTTTGTTGTCCCCAATGTCAGTTGCTTGACCTTGTTCTTATGAACCGCCGTCTTTGAAATTTCAGGATGGAAGCAACCTGACGCTCACTGTATCCCTCTGCCAGTAAAGCCAGAATTTAACCCATCATTTTCTCACTCAAAAGCTTTTCTTTTCAACCCTTTTCTCATGCTGAATAATTATATTTTATTCAAATTACCTTTGAGGTACTACTTGCACTGTTTTTGCCATCCAGCTGGTCCTATTGCAAGAGGATTGGGATGACCACAGCAGTGGTTTTTATACTTTTCCTCTGTAAATTAGACTATGTTCAGGTAATCACCTAATCAGAACCTCATTAAGTAAAATGAGGTGTGCCTGTGTTGGAATTTAACAGACACTGGAATGGAATGGCTGCCACACATGTAGAGATGCTGATTTAAGAAAAATTAAGAGTGGTCTCAATTTTTTCCAGAGCTGTATATCACGGTTTATCATTTCCTTGGAAAGCGACAACAAAAATACATTACTGAATAGTACACTTGTGAGAAATTAAAATTTTTACATTTGATTATCTGTTAGAAAAGGTATTAAAATGAATGCTAGAGCATCCCGGTTGCAAGGTATTAGGAGAAATAGTTAAATCATTGCATTCAAAAACGGTCATTTAATTAACTTCTCTTGGTTTAATGCAGCGAATACAGTCACTATATAGTTAGAAAATATTATAAATAACAAGCATTATGTTTCGTCACAGTCAACTACATTGCGATGTGTCTCCCACTCCTTGCTAGGCTCAACATGAGGCACATCGGTAGGCTGGACAGATGAAAATGTAACAACGTTTTGTCCGGATGAAACTTATATTGTTGCGGACGTCATGGAGGCCAGTTTCATCATGGAGGCCAAACTAAAGGAAAAAATGGATTGTTGTGCCGTTGGATGTCAGAATAGGAATGCAACAAAAGATGGCCTTCATTTTTATAGAATATCGTTGTCAAAGCAACCCTATGAAGCTAAATGCAGACGTTTATGGTTGCAAGTCATTAAACAGACTGGACTGATTAAATCATCCAGAATGCTCGTCTCTGCAGTGCTTATTTTATATCAGGCAAAGGTTTGCCCGCAGTTTATCACACACAGGCAAAATCAATGATGTATTTATAATAATAACGATAATATAGTAACAGCAGTAACCACAAAGCTGGCATTCTCAGTAGGCTTTTTCAAAATGGTAAACACCATGGACCAACGTTAGCAACATTAGGTAGCGTGTAGGGAGATTTTGCATGCAAACATCCATATTCCTCATACTTAGACAGTTTAGCTTACATCACTCAGTATTTATGGAAGCATTTCATAAATAAACAGGATATATGGTAATACTATATCTGTGATATTACATTTTCTTTACAAAATAATTGGAGAAGCCGGACGGATGACCTATGTTCCTATCAGATTAAAAAAAATATGGACGTAGTAACCGTGATGTCATCCATAGGTGTCTGAAGACCTGTTTTGAAGCTCATTTTTGGCAGAGATGGCAGCACGTCACTCGGCCTAACTCCCGGATAACCAAAAATGGGCAAAGAGGTGGGGCGTGGGTGCAGCTGAGTTGCCTGGTTGCTGAAACAACGCCGACCTAGCACGACATTACCAAGTTAGCAAAGGCTAAGAAGCTAGGCTAAATGCTACTATACTAATATGCTACTCTGCGTTGCTAGCCGGCGGTTGATAGCCAGCCACCGTAACGTTACCAGCTTACACTTGAGGCAATTTAACCTGAAAATATACAACAAAACTCAACTGCTTAAAATGCTTCAGCGTTTTTTGTATATGTATGTGGTTAGTTTGCAACTCTAGATTTTGTCGAGACTGTAGTAAAGACTGTAAAAAATAAGTAGAGACTTGCAGATTATATATTCGATTTTTATTTAACTTAGGTTATGAGCATTGACTATATGTTTACGTTTATTTGGAAGTCACTTGATTATAACGTTCCTTGTCAGTGACTGGAGTTAGCTGAGGCGATACCAGAAATGACAAACGATCGCTTAGACTCGGACCTATAGTTACCCTCGATCAGTTAATACATATGTATTTAGTAGTGCTAGCTTTTGCTATCAACCAAAACGAGGTACTAGCTACCTGCTACAGTAGATGTCGTTTTTAAAACAAATGGCATGCGCCCATTTTCGTTTATGAATCGTTTCTGCGGAGCTGTCATTGTTCTCTTGAATTGGTATTAGGCTATAGCAGAGAAATCTGCTCAAAAATTCTTTTAGTGAGTTTCATTTAAATAAACGGAGATTACTACTGTTTTGTTTATGTTGGGCCCGCCTTTTTCCTTGAATAAGCTACTTATCTCAGCTTAAAGTAAGTAATTGATTGGTCAAAACAGCAAAGGCGGGATAATGTCAGCTGTTTCCCGTTGTCACTAAGCGGAACGGCAAGCGATTTCACCGCTTGTGTGAGAACGAAGTGAAATTCCAGCCAATTATTCTACGTCAAGATACCAAACTAGCCAGTAGTCATCAATCTTTTAGCGCACCGTAGGTTTACCTCAACCATTTCCTTTAAATAAGATATGATTGGGCAGCGCCATTCACACAGTCATAAACATTTCAAGGCAATGATGGCTGAATTATTATCCTTACACTTTAGAAAACACTAGTCGAATAAGAAATGAGATATGACCGACTTTGCCAACGATTTGTTTATAGTAATACACTTAAAACAAATAACTAACCGAAAACTCACAGACAGTGCCTTCCCACGCGATCAACCAGCCTTAAAAAAATCGAATGAGACGCAGCCAAACGTGGTCATCGATGGCTGCCTTGATGTACACAATTAAAGCTTTTTGCTACGAAGATCAGTAAAATATGTAGGCTAAACTGTTTCAGTTTCGTCATGAAATTAGGTTAAAGTAGTACAATAAGATTCCCTTTCTGCTGCCATTTTGAGGAAATTGAATTTTAAGCTACATTAGCGAAGGTTCGTTTCGATTCATTTGCTATGGCCTCGAGCATGATCAGCCGGCGTTCTTTGGCCGTTTTACAGGCGCGGGTGAATTTGAATGCGTTCCATTGTCCTCCACGGAACCAAAAATTGTGCCGTTTCATTCCCTACTTAACATTAAGAAAAACATGTTTTTCAAATTGAGACAATGTCCTTGCCACCACCCCACTCCCCTTCCCACCCCATCAGCAATCCCACTAAATCCCAACTCCTCCCCTCTCACTTTCTCATACAACCTTTCCTTCTGAACATCATACTGCTGACAATACAACAACACATGTTCAACTGTTTCTACCCCTAGATACCCATCACACAGACCTGTCTCATGCTTACCTATCACCCTCAACGATGAGTTCACCACACCCATCCTCTGCAACCCCAACAACAACACCATCATCTCCACCAACAACTCACCTCTATCTGACCTTCCAGTCTGTAAGCTGCTTAACACTGCTGCTGAGTCAGAACACAACACCACTCTCAACGGTCTCACCTCCTCCACCCAAGAATCATCCCTACCATCTCTGCCATATACACCATCACCCGGTCTGTTAACCTCTGGACAAATGTGTAATACCCCTCACCAACATACCTTTCCACACATCGACCCACACTTCCCATGTCCCACTCCTTCCTTCCCTCTAACAAACTGACATCCACCCACGGCTTTGGAATCAACCAATGTGGATCATCACACAACACGACCGTAGGTCCCACTTCCCTCTCACTCAGCCCATACTCCTCCACTAACCTCTCAATTACCCACCCATATAACTTCAATTTACCCACTTCCCTCTCCCAGCAATTAACCACAGCCCTGACTGCTGGATGGCCCTTCACACTCCCCTTCAATCTCACCGAGTACACCAGTGCCAGTTTATCCCCTTCAATCTCACCCAGTACACCAATGCCAGTTTATCCCCTTCAATCTCACCCAGTATGCCAGTGCCAGTTTATCCCGCCTCAGCTCCAGCAGCATCTCCCCTACTTCCACTTGCAAGTCCTCAACCGGCATCATCCTAAATGCCCCTATACACAACCTCAAAGCAGTCGCCTGAATCACATCTAAACATTTCAATACTGACTAAGCTGCATAACCATACACAAAACACCCATAATCCAAAACTGATCTAATCAGGATTTGATACATACACACCAACATACGTCAATCCGCTCCCCAATCATAACCTACCACAGCCCACCTTAGTGTTCGGAGCCCTCCTACATCTCACAGCTATATACTGCACGTGGTTCCCCCAAGTCATCTTCTCATCAAACCACAGGCCAAGGTACTTGATCCCCGACATCTTCAGCAATTCCTGTCCATAGAGACACAATCTCACCCCTTCAACCTTTCTCCTAGAATACATCATAAACAAGGACTTGGCCACCGACTGCACCCCCATGTCAATGACCACATCTCCACCCCTGTAACTGCTTCCTGCATTTTCTTCATCACCCAGTCCACATTCCAACCTTTTCCACATTGTCCCATCATCCGCGTACAAAGCCACCCCCATCCCCGGACCGACTGCCCCAAACATATCATAGATCGTCACCTCAAACAACACTGGGCTTACCACACTCCCCTGTGGAGTACCATTAACAACCTCAAACTCCCTGGACAGGTCCGCCCCCACCTTCACCCAG
>JACXGI010009061.1:0-31503 GCA_016801175.1 Esox masquinongy
TAAAATTTAGGGTAGGGGGCTCATGCTATAAGAACTGTGTGTGCTGTGATTGTGTCAGACTCTGTTGGACTGAATGCCACACTGTCTCCAGATATATCTGTATGAATAAAGATAATTGCCGGCACTGCGATTTTGTCTCCTCTTAATCTCTTCTCATTAACCAACTCGGGGAAGTACTTTAGGTCGGTACTTCAACAACATCCAACCACACTAGATGTTTACACAGCACCTTAGCCTAGGGCTAAGGGCCTCCTAAGCCCTGGGCTAAGGGCCTCCTAAGCCCTGGGCTAAGGGCCTCCTAAGCCCAGGGCTAAGCAAGTGTTCACACTTGCATATTTTGAAGTGGGAAAGCACCACCCTTAGCATAGGGCTAGCTGGCCATGCTCTGGAGCGGTGTTAGCACCGACTTTTCAGGGCTAGCCCCAGAAAAATTGTAACAAAATAACCAGTGTGAACCAGGGTCAAGAACAAACTATAGAACGTTTATTTTCCAATCACAAAAGCTGCCCTTTCACTTAATTTCCATACGCTTGTGACGCACACAGTTATCAACAGCTTCATCTGTTTTGGTCCTTTCAGTCTGCGAAGTTTTGTCGTTTCATTATACCTGCTCTATCATAGCGAAGTAGTTATTGCAGGTTGCTTTGGATGTAAATCCAGCAAATATGTCGAAATAATTAGGGTTGACTAACGTTTTTCTCTTTCTTTGCGTAGTTATGACAAAGTTGTTCAAGCAAATACCAACAGGGTGGGCATCTTGATCAGTCGATGTCATGAAGTCGTTAATTGAATCGTGGTAGCGTAACATTGATCATGTGTCAGTGATGTAGGCTACAGTAACATCATTTGCATGCCAGAGAGAACGCAACATTTGCAGCTTATCATAGTATGTAAAATGGCATTGTGTTGTATTTGTCCATTAGCCCAGGGCTTAGGAACACAAGTGTGAATCCTTAGCCCAGGGTTGACAAACTCTTGTGTAAACACAGGCTAAGCTAACCCGGGGCCAGTCTTAGCCTGGAACAATGCAGTGTGTAAAGGCCTTATTTTCCATCCCCCCACTGTAATGTAAATGTACATTGGATACTTTTTGCAGGAAAACTCTTCAGTACCGCTGTGAATGTGTTGTCCGAAATACTTAGGAGAGTTTGTAAAATTACAAATATAATTTGCAATCATGCGGCACTGTGCAACATCCAGCAAAACAATATATTGTTGTCCCTCTTTATCCCCCAATGCCACACACTATACTGTACATGGAATTCATATTGCCTCATTAGTTAACAGCTAGTGGCTTTTTTTAGGAGTCTAACTAGTTACTCCATCTAAAATTATTCTGATGACATTATAGTTTAGCTATTTTTATTTTGCATTTTTTATATGGTGTTATGTTTCCCAGGCTCAGTAGGTAATCTATGCTCAGTAGCTAATTAATCAACTGTTTTTTTTGTACAATGACTTGCTACTATAGGCAAATATTTACTGGAATGCAATGTTGCCATGATTATTTATTAAAAAAAAAAACTACCTAGCAGAGTCAAAAAATGGCTAATGTTAACGATAAATGCTATCAACGTTAGCTAGCTAGTAACGTTAGCTGACGGAAATAGGTTTAACCAACCTCAGTTTATGCTAACATTAGTCCATTTAATATCATTTTGGTGACATGAACATTATAACATATGGTTTAGCTAATAATAATTTGACCATTTAGAGATGGTGTCAAGCTTTCAAGCCTTAGTGGAATGCAAGTTTGCGTTGATAGTTTCATCAAAAATAAATGCTAGAAGAGTCTCAGTCTAAACTAGCATTAGTCTAAACTAGCCCATTAATTGAATGTTCATTTCTCTACCATAAGCCGTCTCCAAAGGTGTTTCAGAGAATTTGGCAGTACACCCCCCCCTCCCACCCCACTGTAATGTCCACGGGATACTTTTTGCGGAAAAACTCTTCAGTACCGCCGTGAATGTATTGTCCGAAATACATTTTTAAAATCAGGAAAAAAATGTATTTAAAATCAGGAATATAATGTGAAATCAGCTGTGCTACATCCAGCAAAACAATATATTGTCCCTCTTTAACCCCCAATGCCACGCACTATACTGTACATGGAATTCATATTGCCTCATTAGTTAGCAGCTAGTGGCTTTTTTTAGGGGTCTGGCTAGTTACTCCATCTAAAATTATTCTGATGACGTGAACATTATAACAGACAGTTAAGCTATTAATAATTTGCCTTTTAGGTATGGTGTTATGTTAATCTATGCTCAGTAGCTAATTCATGCACTGTTCTTTTTTGTACACGAACTTGCTACTATAGGCAAATATTTAGTGGAATGCAACGTTGCCATGATTATGTAATTATAAAAAACTACCTAGCAGAGTCAAAAAATGGCTAACGTTAGCGATAAATGCTATCGACGTTAGCTAGCTAGTAATGTTAGCTAATGGAAATAGGCTTAACTAACCTCAGATTAATCTAACGTTAGTCCATCTAAAATCATTCTGGTGACTTGAACAATATAACATATGGTTTAGCTAATAATAATTTGACCATTTAGAGATGGTGTCATGCTTTCAAGCCCTAGTGGAAAGCAAGTTTGCCTTGATTATTTCATCAAAAATAAATGCTAGAAGAGTCTCTTTCTAAACTAGCATTAGTTCACCTTAAATCAGTCTGGTGACATGAACATTATAACCAATGATTTAGCTATTTAAAATTTGCCTTTGGAAGAGAGGGTGTTATGTGTTTAAGCCTCAGTAGATAATCCATTCTCAGTAGTTTAGTAATTTCTCTGTTTTCATTGTTTTCTACAGCTCCACTTCTAACTGAGGGATAAACTTATCAATTGTACCTTTAAACTGTACACATGGCAGTTAAATGAAAATGAAATCTGAGTTGTAATTTAACAATAACACATGGGTGCATAGGCTATATGCCCATGCCCTACCAAAGTCAACATATTTTTACAGTAAGAATAGGGAGGGCATTTTCCAAATAAATGAAAATCTGGAAAGGAATTGTTTTTATTGTTTCCACCTGTAATAGTCTTTTGATCATCGCAATTAAACAATTATTAAAGAAATACTTTGCTCAATCATTGATGTTAATACACATACTTAAGTAAACATACCTTTGAAAATTATAATGATTAATCTCTTCTGACCCCATCATTATCGTACAACAAGCAAAAGGTGAATTCATTAATATGCTCTGAGCTGGGGAAGACTGATAAACATCCATTCAGTTATTTTTACCATACTTAAATGCAACTATGGATATAATGTCGTTTTCAGGACATTTACCTCAAATGGTATTATAATACAATATTCTGCATCAGATAAATATAGATACTTCAAATGGCTGACACTATCAGAGCAGTATAACACCTTAAGCATGTTTCTTTGGTACCTGTAATGTCATTGATTTGGTCTTTGAGATGTATATTTGTGTTGCTGTGTCCTGTCATACTGAATAATGGTACTGTACATCCTTGATGGTTTCATTCACCATGTTTCTGTAATTAGTGTTGTAAGCCTATTCTTAAATCGCTTTATTCCACTGTGAATGTGGTATGGTTATGTCGAATGACAATAGCCTAATAGCCCATAGCATTAGACAGCCATACATGCTAGAATCATTAGCTTTGCGTCCATTGTGCTGAAGTCACTAATCATTGTTGGTAAGTAGGATAAACGTGCCCCCTTGGAAATCAAATGCCCGTCCAACACGTTTGTTTTGGTTACTGACCTGTACCTACATGAAAGGTAAGCAGGTTAAGACTGTAACCAGGTAATAGTTTGTTTTAACCAGCAAGGTAGTAGATAAATGTAGCTGCCATTTAGATTTACAGAAGTTGGTCAGGGGCTAATGACTTTCAAGAGGGGATGAATACTTTGTCATTAAATCTACGATATATGGACTTAGAAAATACACTGTCATGCTAATATAGGACATAGTGGTGTACCGATTTTGATTCTAGTTCGAAAATGTGCAAGTTAGATTTCGAACTGTGAAATTTAAAAGGAGTTCGCGATTCTGTAATTAAGTAACCGCACGTCATTGTGGCCAGCGATTACCACCTCCACCATATCCATGCAACTGATCGTGTACGGTTCGTGTAAAGGATTTGGCATTAAACGAATTGCACTCACAAAACAGTTAAAAACAACTATACTGCTCAATACTTGCAGGCCTATTTTTTATTTAACTTAGCAACAATAAGACACACGGTTTTTGTATTTTGAATAAAAGTCCGCAGTGAAACGTTATATACATTTGGCAGCAACAATAAGACTTCCGATTTCATATGTAGCTTCAAATATAAAGGTCTGCCGTGTGTCTATAGTTTGGATTGTGTAGGCTACATTTTCAAAGGGAAAACTGTGGGGGAAATTATAAACGAAACAAAATTACTATTTCAATAATACTTTACATAAGTTTGAGAATATTATAAAGTGGAGCACACTGAGAAATAGTTAGAGCTTAAGTTAATGTAGAGAACATTATCTAATATAAAGAAATCCTATTTTGATGTTAGTGTTGTTAATTTGCTTGTGCTCATTAGCTTTGGAGAGGGATTGAGTAATACATTCAACCACACTATATTTTCTATCTCCCCACTGTAATGTACAAAGGATATTTTTTGCAGAAAAACTCTTCAGTACCACAGTGAATTTATTGTACGAAATACTCAGGAGACTGTAAAATTACAAGTATAATGTGAAATCATGGGGCACTTCGCTACATCCAGCAAAACTATATTTTCTGCTCCCTCTTTAACCGCAAATGCAACACACTATACAGCACATGGAATTCATATTGCCTCATTAGTTAGTAGCTAGTGGTTTTTATTAGGAGTCTGGTAGGTGATTCATGAACAGTTTTAGATAATGGTTAATTGAGAGTGAGCATCACAAAATATTGATTTAAGTGGAAAGAAAACGCTCACTCAACCTACTATCCCAGCTACATTTAGAGTCAAACTACCAATAAACTCAACTCGTGCCAAAGAAATAACAAATGCAATAGCAAAGTTAATGGAAATGGATCTGCAGCCTTGCCAAATAAATGCCAAGGTGTAAATAGTTATATTAAAATATTTGCTGGACATAGTTGCCACCAATTTTTTTAACATTATTATTGTTGTAAGTGTTCTATTTTTGCTAGTTGTTCAAGTTCAAGTAAATGTACGTTCTATATTTTTATTTTTACATTGTATTTAAATAAGCTAGCTAGTTACTCCATCTAAAATTATTGTGATGACATGAACATTATAACAAACAATTTAGCTATTAATAATTTGCCTTTTAGATATGGTGTCATGTTTTCCTGCCTGAGTAGCTAATCAATGCTCAGTAACTATGTTAATCCACTGTTTTCATTTGTGCAATGAATTGCTACTATAGGCAAATATTTAGTGGAATACAATGTTGCCATGATTATTTCATTAAAAAACTAGCTAGCAGAGTCAATTAAAAATAGCTAACGACACTAACGTTAGCGATAATTGCTAACCGCATTGGCTAGCTAGTAATGTTAGCTAACGGATATATGTTTACTAACCTCAGTTTAAGCTAACATTAGTCCAACTAAAATCATTCTGTTGACATGAACATTATGACATACGGTTTAGCTAATAATAACTTGACCTTGTGGAGATGGTGTCATGCTTTCAAGCCTCAGTAGCTAATGTATGCTCATGTAGCTAAGTTTATTCTGTGTTTTCATTTGTACAATGACTTGCTAATATAAGCAAATGTTTAGTGAAATGCAACGTTGCCATGATTATTTCTTTATAAATAATTGCTAGAAGTGCTTCAGTCTATGCTAGTGTTAGTTCACCTTAAATCATTCTGGTGAAATTAACATTTTAACAAATGCTTTAGCTATTAAAAATGTGCCTTTGATAGTGAGGGTGTTACGTGTTCAAGCCTCAGTAGATAATCCATTCTCAGTAGTTAAGTAATTTCTCTGTTTTCATTTGTTTCTACAGTTCCACTTCTAACTGAGGGTTAAAATTATCAATTGTACCTTTAAATTGTAGATATGGCAATTAAATTAATATGAAATCTGAGTTGTAATTCAACAATAACACATTGGTAGGGCATGGGCATATAGCCTACGTACCCAAGTCAACATATTTTTACAGTAAGAATAGGGAGGGTACTTTCCAAATAAATGAAAATCTGGAAAGGTATTGGTATTATTGTTCCCACCTGTAATAGTCTTTTGATCATCAAAATTAGACAATTCTAAGAGAAATAGTTTAGTTAGTCATTGGTGTTAATACATATACTGAATTAAACATACCTTTTGAAAATGATAATTACTATCTCTTCTGACCCCAACATTATCTTACAACAAGCTGATAGTTGAATTCATTAATATGCTCTGTGCTGGGGAAGACTTGTAATTATAATTGTATTATAATACCATTGGAGGTAAATGTCACATTGCAATAGTTTTCAGGACATGCAAGTACATTCAGTTTGGCCAAACAGTGGTCGTATAATAGCTATAACACTATTGATCTTTGTCACTCAGTGCGATTACATTTGGTACACATGATCAGGGTTGTGATTTTACTTTGTGTGAATGATGTTTCAAGTTGGCCACAAGGGGGCACTATAGGAAAGGAAAAAACATAAATGCCGTATTGCTTGCAACAATGGATATAAGTTGATAGAAATTTGCAATCTGGCTAGTAGTAGCTTCAATGCTGAAACCCGCAAAATGCTGCTTGCAGCTTTAATTATTATTCTTTTTCTCCGGGCCCATTTTCAGAGGCCCGTAACTTGGCCATATGTGGCTCAATTTGCATGAAACTTTGCAAACTTGTTGCCATGAGAGGCCCGAAGGGCCATGGTCTTTACTGTACCTATACACCCCATGGTGGCGCTGTAGCACTTAGTCAAATGTTGAAGGTTTGAGCATGCATATCTCATGAACCGAATGTTGTAGAGTCATGCAGCCAAGTTCCATACATGCCCCTTCTCATGCTGACCAAAAAAGTCTCTGAGGTCTTTCAAATTCGCCATTTGGATTGTTCTCCATTTTGAATTTGGTGAAAAACTCGTTAATGACATCTCCTCCAAGACCGCTGAACGGATTTGCATGCCGTTTGGTGTGAAGGACCTTTGAACCATTAGCTTTAAAAGTTATAAGAAAAGTTGATATCTCAAATAATATGGCCAAAATCGGCGAATGAAATTGAGCTGGGCGGGTCTATGACTTCAGAAGTCCATTAATCCCAAATGGAACATCAAACAGCTATGAAACGAAACATACTCTAAATGTGTCTGTCAGGAATGGACAGGAAAAAGTCCCATACAGAAATACCTCTTGGGGGCGCTATAAACATCACCGATGTTTCTCACGATTTTGCCGTTAATAAAAATACACTTAAACGACATCTCCGAAACCGCTGAACAGATTTGGTTGACAATCGGTGTAAATGACCACTGGACCATTGTCTTTAAATGTTATATAAGAAAAGTTGATATCTCAAACAATATGGCCTCCATTTTAACGACATCTCCTCGAAAACCGCTGAACGGATTTGCACACCGTTCGCTGAGATGGACCCTGGGACCAGTATCTTCAATTGAATTTTTTGGAATTTTGATATCTCAAATAATGCGCGTGTAATAGGCTAATTACTTTTACATGGGTGTGGCACTTTGTCAGGCTATATATCCCGTCAGGAATATCTGAGACTTACGCCCTTTAACATAGCACTAAACATCAGGTCCATAGATGGACCTGTGCAGTATCAACCAAATAGAACTTAAGGGGGCGCTACAACGACACTGACAACTTTGAGCATTTATGAACTGTAAAATACACACTCTAAGGACATCTCTTCGGAGACCGCTGAACGGATTTGCTCGCCGTTTGCTTCGAAGGACCCTGGGACCAGTATCTTCAATTTAATTATTTGGAATTTTGATATCTCAAACGATTTGACCGCAATAAGTGAATGAAGTAAAATCACTTAAACGCCATCTACTCTGATATCATTGAACGGATTGGTTGCTGTTTGCTTGTGAAGGATCTTTGGACCATGATATTTAAATGTTCTATATGAAAAATGTATATCTCAAACAATATGGCAGCATTCAGTCCCCAAGGTTTGTGTTATTCTCTTTCTCTATTTTGGACTATTATTTTGAAGGAACGCTTATTTTGAAGGAAGAGCTGATGTAATGGGTATGTGAATCTGCTAGAATGTTGAATTGGAGTTGGTGGTTCTATCAGCAGGTACGGAGGGCTATTTTTGAAGCTATGGGAGGAGCCATGGGAGTGCCTGTGAGTCAATGGGGAACGGGTGGGTTGTTGGGAGCATGTCAACATTCAGTCCTCGATGTTTTGCGTTATTCTTTTTGGTTATATTGGACTATTATTTTGAAGGAACTCTTATTTTAGGAAGAGCAAATGTTAAGTATTTGTAAATCTCCTTGAACAGTAAGTTGGTCTTGGCAGTTGAAATTGCTGCTGCCTTGAGCTATATTCCAGTGCAAACGATCTTAAGGTTTAGGCTATGAATGATAAATGCCAATTTAAATTCTAACCCTATTGAAATTATTATTCAAAATAAGTTCATTTTATCATTTTATTTTCCCCTTGTAAAGAAGACCTTTATTTTAATATTTGTCACATTTCTTGTAAAAAAAAACACTGTAATATTAAAGGGTATTCGAGGTAATATGTTTGTCTAAAGCATTTGTTTCTGTGTTTTTTTAAAAATAAATAGTCTAGAGTATGTGTGACACAACACTGTGTATTCAAATCGTAAGTAGGCCTGTTGGATTTGTGGGTATGTTTCAAATGAAGCTAGGTATTGTAATGGGGATATTAGCCTATTTGATAAATTGTTGTTGTATATTTTGGAATAGTTTATAGATATAATAGGCCTAATTGTTGCAACATTTCCTGTCAAAAGTGATCTAATGTAGCCTGTACACTGGAAATGGAAACTGTTAAACAAGCTATTGGAAAGCCACATTTTTGAAAATGATATTTTATGAAGGCGGACATTGCACTGGGGACTTGTCCCCTCCACATTTCGAAATTGCATTATTGTCCACCTCTTCCACTTTTTATGGTGAAAAAACGTGCTTCAGCACCTGGCAGTAATTTCAGAGTGGCAGGCAGGCCAAGGCAACAGAAAAATACTCTGAGCCAGAGGGTATCAAACTCTGACATCTCGTCTCTTTGTTCCATAATCGTTTCTGGTACTGGTATGTGCAGCTAGACTTCTTTGCAACAGAAGCTGCTTGCGCGTGAGTTTTCCTGAAGCGAAGCATTATATCGCATAGTAAGGTGTGTTTGATTGAGCTAGTTAGCAACCGAATTTCTCACAACATTGTGCACAAGCAGGTAAAGCATACATTGCCCGCTCTCTCATTGATATAGCGAGCTAGTTCCTGTTTCAAACAAGGTTGATGGCAGATAACGACCAAACATCTTACAGCTGTTTTGTATGCAGTATTGTTGCTAGCTAATTTACTAATTGAGCTACATGAAGTTCGCTAGCTAGTTGATTAGTGCTGAGCTGGAGAGCTACGCTATAGACAGCTAACAAAGCTGTTTTAAGACTGGCTATAGATCACTCTTCTAGCATCAGTAGAATGAAATCATCTAAGAGATTGACGACCGATATTAGGACGTTTAAGGAGAGTTATCAGAGCGTCTATCAGTTATCTACCAAATTCTTTAATATTAAAACATTTTGTCGTGCTGTAATGACGTTCTACATGTTTCACTGTCATGGTAATTCAGCCTACATGACTTGGTGCACCATGTCTCAGCAGGATATTAAATTATGTATAATTTTAGAATTCAGGAGCTTTACAAAAATGTTTCACCCTCACTTAAAAAAAACAAAAGTTCCAACCCTGTATTTTACTAACTTACATGTCAAAGTTGCTTGGCTAGTTTCAAAATAATTTTTAACTTCATCTTTGCAATAGTGTTTTCCATTTTCTGTGTGTACATTTGCTAGGTGAATTCTGAAAGACACTAAGGGGAGTTTTTACAACCCCTTATCCTTAAATAATTCTAAAATGCTTGTTTGGTACTAGAAAATAATTTCCCATTATATTAAACCCAGCTGAAACCTATTTGGTTTATTTAAATTAAACTTAACGTTGTCTGTGTTATTGAGTTGTCACAGCATGTAATGCATTGGCATGTGTTAAGGTGGGTATTAGGTTACAAATGGCAGAAAGGAATTAAATGAAACTGAGGACGTGAGGCGTCCATTTCTGAAATTAGACATTCTGATGTACTTATTCTTTTGTTTAGTTGTACATTTGCTCCTTCCACATCTTTCATTCTTCAAAACATTGATTGACTGACTGGTTTCTACAGTGAGCTGTTTCTTTTTTGCACTTTTTGACCTAATATTGACCTCAACACATGCCAGTCTAGTGCATACTGTGGCAACTCAAAAACACAAAGACCATATAAAGCTTAATTTATCAAACCAAACAGATTTTAGCTGTTTTGGATATAATTAAATGTGATGTTCTTGTACCACGTTAGCAATTTGGCATGATCACACAAGGATAAGGTATTGGAGTAATGGTTGTTGGAAATGAGGCCTGTGTAGATTTAATCAAAAAGACTTAAATAGTCATGTTTTTTACATCATTGATGTTCCGATTATACTTTGATCAGTTGAATACCACGTTGGTGAATAAGAGTAAAAATGTCCTTTCAAAACAGCAAAATTTGTAAATTATTCCAAACTTTTGGCCCCCAGTGTATAACTTTTATTGTCCTGTTAGATTTCAGTTCAATTCCATGGCTAAAATAAAGGTTTCCATAAAATGTATTTCAAATTGACTAACAGTATTATTTGTTTTATAGATACCACGCAAACCTGGATTTATGCTGAGTGTTTTGTGCATGTCTTTGGGTGTGCACAGTGTGTGACTGTGTGAAGCCTGTCCTGTAGTTTACTCCAGGAAAATTACCTGTATTTATTGTAAGTCACTCTGGATAAGAGCATCTGCTAAATGACTAAAATGTATACTGTACATATTTTTTATATTAATGCATTTGATTTGTCTGTAAACACATTGTTTTATTTACAATCTTCAAAGTGGAGTAAAACAAAAATGGAAATAGATTCCTTTATTAGAAACTTGCTAAATTAGCAATAAAAATGTTTTGACATAACTACTCAATTCTGGTAATGGTGTGATGTTATTAATGTACAGAAGTAACTTCTCTAATTTATTACCTACATTATCTAGCTCGGCTAGTTTTAATATTATTTTTAACTTAACCTTTCAAATAGTAATTTCCATTTTCAATGTGTAGCTTAGAAAAATGTAAGCTTTTCACTATACAAGATGTCTGTGAGTGTGACATTCATCTAATATCTTCTTTTATTACACTGATGCTGAGAATGTTTTGTTGTAATAATCTAAGCTATTCCGCAATCAAAGTCAATTGACAATTGTGTGTCATTAGGGTTTCAACAGTATGCCAAAATCCTATTATGTTTGTTCCAGTTCACTAATATTATTCTTCTGGCAAAAAACTGTCCTTTTTGCAAATTCCTGTGAGTTAAAATGGTGTAAAGGTACCCAAATTAATATAGTAAAGCATCAAGAAACACAACTTCTGGTGCAGTGGACATGCCAATCAAACACGCCTTATGGTGGCACAAGCCTGTGAAGTTGGACTTTTTGAAAGTTCACCACACCCATCCCTTTTGACCTAGTCTTGGAAATCAGTCCATAGGTGTATCTCCTCACTATGAAAAGTTTTGCCACTGAGACCCAAAAAATCACCATCATGGATTTTCAGCCATCTTAGTTATTTTGAAAAACACTTAAAACACTACTCATATGGCAGCAAATGACCAATCTTGATGTAGTTTGACATTTGACTATGTTTGGCTATGTATGAAGATCTTCAAGTGTTGTATAAACCAGACCAGTATGTAAAAAAACTACATGGGTCACCATTGGACAGGAAAAAACCTGTCCTTCCAAAAAATGACCTTCCAACATTGGGTTAATGTTTGTACACGTGTACAGTTTGTCTTCTACCCTACATACCATATTGCATCATTTTCATGCTAACTAAATGCTGAAACCCACTAAATGCTGCTTGCAGCTTTAATTGAAGTTGGAAATGTAAAGACAATTGCTTAGTTACAGTAACATATACATTCCAAGGTGCTTCAAAGTTTCATTTTGTCATTACTTGGTCCCCTTAATCGCTGCTTGCAGCTATATTTCCTATGTGTTCCTCTTGGATTGTTCACCGTAAATCTATCCGAATTAAAATTGTCTCTGTTCCTTTGGCCATCTTCTCGTGTCCTTTTCAGGACAATCATGAACCCAATGTTCAATCAAACCACAGCAGAGGCAGGTATTGACATACTTGCCACGTGTTATGGAATTTCTTGAACTAATGTACATTTTAGAAATGTCTGCTTTTCTATTCCCTGGTGTATAACTCTGATCTTTGTTTGTGACATGTCTGAATGATGTCTGTGGACCATTGGGTCCTCTGACCATCTGTTAATCTGCCTAAAACAATAAGGGTATCTGTCCTTTGTTCTTCAGGAATGAGGTTAGCTGTCTGAGAGTGACTTTTACGATGTTCCCCTACCCCCTTGAGAGTAAACACCTAAGACAGATAGAGGAAGACACAAGTGGGGGCAGGAAGGATAAGGAACAAATGTTGTCTTTAGAGAATGAATGAGCAGTGTTACCACATCCTTTTTAGCTGTAATAAATACTGACTGTTCTGTGTTTTCCTCAGATATTCCTCGCAGGTTTATTCTGTAAGCTTTTGATGCTTCCCTCCTCGCAAGTAAATTAAACCGCTAATTGTGCCAAGATTATTTTGTCTCTGTACTTACTTCCATTAAGAGTTCTTCTCGATGGAATTTCCAAAACACGCGGTTAACGCAACCTCCTCCTCTACCTCGAATCTGTGTTCATCCTCTACCTCTACCATGCCCTCGGCCTCTTTGGTCATAATCCTATTTGGGCCATCTGCAATTTCATTTCATGTTTCCCTTTATCGTCCTTTTTCTAATCTTCTTGGCATATGAATATCAGGGAGTGATTGTGGAGAAAAACGTTAAACGTGCTGACGTGAATGTAAAGATGGATAATATGACTTTAGACACCGATTGCTTGAGGAATGATATCGATGATTTGTATGGTTCTGTTTTTAATCCTGAAGACTTAAAGTTTAGGTCGGATAAAATCAAGAGTCTGGAACAGAACGTGTTGTTGACTGGGAATAAAGTTCTCCAAAGTTTGTGATTACAATGATGCTCCGGTCTCTGTTGCCCCAACCCGTATGGGCTACATGCTCTTGCTCCCTCACTCTGTCCATAGCTAGTTCCTGTGAATGCTACGTTGCCTGTTGAGGACCCTCCCGACGGGTGACATGTACATGTGGCTCGATTGTCGCCACTGAGTTGCCTTCAGCACTTGCTAAGGACCGGTCCTCATCTATCACGCTTCGGGGTACTCTGCTTATGAAGACTCGGCCTCAGACTAATTCCCAGTCAGATTTCCTAACTCAGGACAATCGTGTAAATATAGCTATTCAGAATAAACAGCATAGATCTAGCTTAAAACACAAAAATGTTATACCTGTGGCTGCTATTAGTGGTACTCCTGAACCTGTCAAATTGGCACCCTCCAATTCCCCATGCCATATCTGCCAACAACTTGGCCATTGGGTGAATAGATGTCCCCAAAGGAAGACGCGGGGTAGGGGTAATTTGAACAGTCAAATCAACCTCGCTCAGCTCCAGAAACAATTAGGTGAATTAACAAAGGCTTTGAGGAGGTATGAACATTTGAAATAGGGGTGTTGGCTTTAGGTAGACGCAGGCGCAGCGGTTTCTATTAACCGCTATAATCTGCTGCGTGCGCCCAACCTGCCACCCTTTCCCACTTATCAGTCCCTGTCCACCCTCGCTGTTCCTGGTCCAAGCATTTTTGTTACGGATTTAAACTGGTTGTCTGATTACTTTCTGCCTTTCCCGATCTCTATATCTCCAATTAAGGTGGCCTGTCTGTTATACATTTCTGTAGCCTACCACTCCACTGATCGTTGTTAGGTGGTGACGCTGTTATGAATGACGACCGCTGTAAGGTTGGGCGGTCATAAGGGGGGTGAGTGGTGATACCATTTCCGTGGGTCTCTGTGGCTAGCGGTGTCGGGTAGCTGAGCCCTATGCCCGATGTGCTAAGTGGTACATTCATTCTGGCCTAGGATGTAAAAATCTGGGATATTTGACAACTGGTTGCATGCCCTTTAGCGAAAGAGACATAGTCTTACGTTTAATGGATAAATGTTAAATAGTTGAGTACTTCCTACAGGTCACACGGAGAATAGGGAGATGTGGAAACACGTGTGCAGTACAGCGGGATGATAGGTGTGGCCCAATTATTTGGTTATAAGTCTTTCCGTGCATCAGAATAAGTTACTAAATGTATATCACATGACCGGACATTTCGTTCAATCTAATACGCAATACATTCTATCTCAGACTTGATGGAGAGCATTGCTGTTTATAGTCTTGTGGTATGTGGAAGGAGGAATACAGGTGAAGGTTGATTGTTGAGAGTTAGTTTCAGTGGTACTTTTGGTGATGTTGTCCAGTGTTGGTTAGTCAATAAAAGGTATATGAAAAGGATATTTAATGTTTATTGAATGTGACATTGCGATAATGTCAATTTTATTCATGAGTTTGTTGTGGACAGGCAATAAAACAGAATTTGTTAATGGAATTGTTTAGAATTGATACATGTGATGAATTAGAAATTTGTACGATGATGATTTTCTAATCTGGTAAAATATAGTCTCATGGTGTTCTTTTCAAAAGGTTAAAATACTGTGTTTTCTCTCTCCTTGTATATTGTATAAGTGGTAGAATGAAGAATCCACATGGTAATAATCTTTAACATTAAGAAAGACGCTGTATCCCACTGAATTTGAATCCAATATAGTCATAGCCTATAAAAGAGTGTAACACAGCCAAAGCGATTTTATTCCCCACAAAATTAGAAGACCTATTTTAAATGCTGAATTGAGTTTGAATAAATAATGTCGTTTTTCTTTGTTTGTATTTACCAATGATAATTGGGATCATACTTGTGTTTCAAAACCAATGCCTTAATACTCGTTAATGGAGTTTAAATTCTAAAATGGTAAATTAACAAATGAACAAATAGGGTAGATGATATCAGTGTTCTGAACTGAATTACATAGTACCTTGGTTTTAGTGACTTCATACATCTGTTTTCTGCCAACACCACCATTCTTATGAGTTTTCTTAATTTCCACCCGAATGTTGAGTTGCTATGTAGATATGACAAGCACATGTTTACAGACCGCAACAATATTAGATGGGTAGTACAATAAATCTAAATTCTTTAGTTAGCGAAGGATATCGGCTAAGTCAAAAGGATAACATATCTTACTACAGACAGTCTGAGGACCATGTCAGATTTTTAGTGTGTGGAAACTTAAATTTCATACACATTAAACAATTCATTTGGCCTACGTTTCTGGCTCACCAAAACTGGGTAAAGCCATTGGCTCCAGGTAGTGGGGCAGACCCCCTGGGATGGCCCCAACCACTGTTTCCCATTAAATCAGGGTAGCCTATTACTAAGAGTTAAGTTTTTGTTCAGACTGGTCTCACCTGTGGTAATTCCTTCAACATGAGTTTATTCAGTTTTGGGATTGACAAACATTAAATAAAAGCTAAATATATTTTCCTCTCAATAGCTTGAACATTGAAATGAATGATTTTGAAACCAACTGAAGTGAGGGTAGAGACCTGAAGTCATCCCCCATTGTTGATGTTAGAATAATCTTAATGTCAATAGAACCACAGACGTGGCTGCTATTTAAAATTAAAACAAAATATAAGAATGTTAAAGAAGAAATACACAAAATATTGTATCTCATCAATACGATACTAACGTTCAGGAAGGACCTGATCAATCCTTCACAAACGTTTGGTGATATTTGATGACATCTTATTACAATTCGTGAATATTGAAAATTTTATTAGTCCTATAACATTAATCCCATTTGGTCTCATCTAGAAATAAAGGAATATAGCCTAAATAGCTTTAGGAATTAACTATCTTCTACGTTATATTATTATATTATGGGAAAAATATACGTGGGATGTAACATAACATTAAAAAGGGGAAGTTTGCCATCTTTGTACAGTAAAAATGACCGACCGTTCTAGTTACGCACATGACGTCAACCTCCGCTCTTGTCAAGTTTGGACCTGGCCAAACTCGATGGCAGCACCATTTTCCACTAAGAACTTTTCTTGTTTGCTCTAGTAATCTCCAGGTTTAGTTTGACTAATAATATAACTGATGCATATGATGTTTAAAGTATGTAACAATGATGTGTTTTGTTTGTGTCGTCCTCTCCCTCTAGTAATCGGGGCTTAATGTTTTGTTTGCCCCTTGTCTTCTCTTTTCCTCCCTTCAATTTTGCCGCTCTTCTGTCTACACTGTAGGTGTGACATGGGTTAAGACAAATGTCTCCAGCTCCTTCCGATGGCTCTGCAAGACTCGTCTGCCCAAACGTCGCCTTAGTTTACCCACCTTCGAGTTCTCCAGGGACTATTTCTACAACCCCCCTGCTTCGTCCTCCGACCATTCCGCGATGAAGACTTCTCAACACGCCTTCACACCATCTTACATTCATACATTCCTAGTCATTCATGTGTCCAGACTATATCAAAACCCTTTCCTATCAAGATCAGAGATGTTAATAATGTTTCTTCTACTCCTGTTATTTCACTGATACGGGATTATACATACTTGTTTCCTAGATGTTTGTTCCGTGGTTTAGTTTAATTGGGTGGCCTTATTTTGACTTATGGTGTCATGGTAGCCCTTGACAAAATTTTTATAATATCTGTTTCATTGACGAATTGGCTATAACGTCTTATTGGCTTAAAATCATGCCACATGATTATTCTACAAAACAGTGCCACCTTCAATATACTCATGGGGTGCGGCCTAGTTGATGCTCTTAAATTTACAAGCCTGTCTTTTTCACTGTATTTAACGATCTCAAACAATTAAAGGACAACGTCTTGTTTCTTTACTCATAGTAGTGGTCGCTGATTTTTGGTTTTTAATAGTTAATGATATGTCTTCAAATCCTTTATTTTAAATTAATTTTCTTTGCTTTACACTTCTTATTGTATCTCTTCAGTTATCATTGCTTTTGTTTCTGTAACCATGTAACTGCATTTCCTCTGGGTAATCTTACTTTAATGGGAATGCTTACTATGTGTGTCCTTTTGGACACAAAAGGGGGGCCTTCCCAAAACTCTCCTCGTTCTGTTTAATTATTCAGAAGCATTATGGTGAGTGGGATAAGTGAAAAGCCAAATGTTCAAATTCTGGACGGACCCACAAATAGTTTGGCATACACTGAAATGCCTCATAGGCACAATGACCTTTGACTGGTTTTCCTTTATAGTTTCAAAGATTTCCCGCAATGTTGCCAGAATTTCTCAACGCCCTTTTCATGGGGCTCCCATATGGTCTGGAGGTTAGGATTTCTGGTTTTCACCCAGGCAGCCTGGGTTTAACTCCCAGTATGGGAATGTCTGATTGCTGGCGCTGCAACGTGGTCTCAGGGGTCTATATTGACTGTTTTACGTAAATCCATGGCATCCGATATTATGTAATATGTTACCTTACGTTAGGTTACATGACAATGCGCAGCCAGAAGGTTTAATATATTACGAATTGGCTAAAACATAACGTCTTACGAACGCTGTTATAATGTATAATATGTTACGAATGCTATTAAAACGTATGATACGATACAAACGCCAGACAAACGTATTACTTTTTAAGAATAGTACGAAAACGTATCATCCAGCGCAAATTTGCACAACACGAACAAGCTGTGTTTTGAACCAGCAACACTAGGGACTGAAGGCAGACACCCTGCCCACTGCTTCACACAGGGTATATGGATAACAAGGGACGAGTAATGGCCTTACCAAGGTTGCTACAATGTATAATGCATTTTAACCATGCAGTTTGATTAACGTTAGGTACCACAGCACTGGGGTTAAGGTTAGGGTAAAGGTTAGGTATCACAGCACTGGGGTTAAGGTTAGGGAAAAGGTTTGGAGTAAATTTAGAAAACGAAATGTGTTAGGTTAAGGTTTGGTTAGGGTTAGCTATCACAGCACTGGGGTTCAGGTTAGGGTTTGGGATAAGGTTAGGTATTGCAGCACTGGGGTAAAGGTTAAGGCAGAGCTGTGTTCGAGACCACCTAAAGCAAGACCAAGTCAAGACCAAGACCGAAGCTAATCGAGTCCGAGTCAAGACCAAGACCAAAGGGAGGCGAGACCGAGACGAGACCGGAACAGTAGGAAAAGCGTCGAGTCCGAGTCAAGACCTGCATTTACATAGAAAAACCTAATTAGGTGTTTCTTATTGGTCTTCTGACCAGTCATATCAACAATAAATAACAGATGATAGCTGATTTCACTGACATGGTCCCGAGCATGGATGTAAAAAAATAAATCAATCTCCAATGCATCAGATGAATGATGCCCCATAAACATTCAAGAAGCTTTATGAAACGAATATACACAATAATATCTAATATTTATATATTTAGCCTACTTCACATTCAGATTTTCTGAATTATAAAAACATGTACTATTAGCTTTAAATCAACTATGTTTTTGTGCACATTTTTGTTATGTAGAATTAAGTCATGTGCATAACTTAGTCATATGGAGAACAACAGATTTTATGCCAGTAGTCTTCAAAATAGACAAACTGTAACACCGGCCTTCGAGTACTACAGCTCTGGGTTAAGGTTTGGCTTAGGGTTAGAAAGAAAATCACTTATAAAATATTGATGTTGTAACACCACTACTCGCCTCTTGAAACAGAGGGATCCTGTCTGGAGCAGCGGGTAGAGCACCCGTCTGCAAAGCGGATGGTCCCCGATTTGCCTTTTTTTATTATTCTTATTCTTACATTACTTTACCTAACGTAATATATCTTATGAATTTGGCTGTCAAAGATTTACGTAAAATAGTCTGCGTAATCCCCTGAGACTAGGCTGGGCGTTTTGGTATCTTTAGAATATCTGTTATTGTAAAGTCAAAAGGAAAGCATTGTGAATGTTAGCATGAAAATGTTACGACTCTTGGTATTCACCTAGGCGGCCTGGATGTGACTCCCGGTACAGGAAGGTTTGACTGCCGCCTTTGCTGGCACTTCTGTAACCTTAGAATATCTGTTATTGTAAATTCAAAAGGAAAGCAATGTGAATGTACGCCTGAAAACATGTATCTTCAAGCATTTCATTGTTTGATAAGATCTTGCAAAATCATTATAGCAGACTCCTTGGGCGCTTACAGGGGAGTTCTGGTGCAATTATATTGTTACCCATTGGAACTGGCATGTGTATAAAAACTGTATGTACACAGTCCAACTGGTGACTTCTGGGTCTATTACCGATTGGCTTTGGCATGTATACTAAATAGTACTTTGGGGCTCGCTATTGCCATCAACCGGCTGTGTTATTTCGCGAGTTTGGGGGAAGTATAGTGGGTCCATTTGAACATCTGCATTATGTGATAACTGCTGATATCGCAAGCGCTTTAAAGATTTATTGTCATTGACAGTCTAGTTGATTAGATTAGAGGAGTGATATATTAATGTAGGAATATTTCGAACAGTTTTTTCAATTAGATGGAATGAAACCTGTCAATGCGTGTTACTCACCTGTGGTCACTGACCATGATCGTATAGCGGTTAGTACTCTGCGTTGTGGCCGCAGCAACCCTGCTTCGAATCCGGGTTGTGGCATGGTTTTGCACCATCAAACATGAATGCCTCGAGCTAATACTGCAGATTCATCACATGCCATGAACTTGCCCCGTCACAAAGGTGCTATCACCATTTGACCACTGTCCTCCGATCCCACAAGAGACTTTTTTTTGGTTTGTAATCTCTGCGGCAGTCCGCAGCTCATTGATGATCAAAATTTATTCGTGTATAAATAATGTAAGATGGGCCATAGGCGCAATGGATAACGCGTCTGACTACGGATCAGAATATTCTAGGTTCGACACCTGACTGGCTCGTGACTTCCTTTAGTTGAACTTAATGGGCGAATTTACTTAAAGAGAATGAAGTGTAATGTTGATCACATACAGCGGGACAAAATCCATTTTACCTCTAAACTTAGTATTGCAATCCTATTCATGAAATTCCTTTTTTATTAGGAGATAAACAAAATAGGAAACATACAGTAATCTGTCTAAGAAATTCTGCTAATTATTTTATAGAACCATGAAGATGATCCAGCTTCCTATGTAATTTATCAAAGGTATTACAGTAATTCATTATCAGTGAAACAAAATCAAAATGATATCCTTGACCAGAGGCTTTACTAGTACCACAATACATTTGGGGCTTAGCACCCGCCCAACCTCCAACCCCCAGGGGAGACTTCTTTGCCACAAATTTTTCATGGATTTGTTGTGATGCCGTGTGTTGTTCTAACCACCCTCTTACTGGTTTTAATATTAGACCCACATTAGTTTGTGACTAATCTCTCTGGAACCCGAAATATTCCCAAACAACAGAACATGATTATTGTCTGCACCAAATCATCCCTAGTCTCGATCTCATTGTCCTCTGGGTTCATTTTCTTAAATGATTCCCTTTGTAAGATCTCTGTTCGGTTTGGCTTTGGTTTGTGAATGTAGCCTGTTATGCTTGGTTTTTGCCTTTTGTTCTTGTATGCAGCTTGTCCTTGTCCTTATTGTTTCCCCCTGTGCCTTGTTTGCTCCCTTGTTGTGTCCCTATTTAAGTTCCTCCTGCCCTAGTGTTTCTTGTTGGTCATTGTTGTCAGTGTGTGTTATGTTGAAGGTTCCTGTTGCCTGTTCCTGCAGTTTGTTCCCTTTTATTTTTGTACTTTGCGAGTTCATTCTTCTGACTAATTTAAATAAAAAATTGAAATAATAAACATTTGTTGGGTCATAGAATTTGTGTTTTATTGCTGTTAAAATGTAGGCTATTATACAGTATGTCTATTTAAAACATGATTGGTAGCTATTCTATATGGCTGGAATTCGGGAATTTTAACAGCCGTATTGGCTGATTTGATAAAACAAATTAGTTGATGCAACAAATAAGCGACTGACGCATTTGTCTATTAAATACAGTAATAAACTCTGACAGCCTATTCGCCAACTGTCATAAGACGTGTTTTTCTACCATGCCTTACTTCGAAACTATGATCGTAACAACTAGTTCTGCTGTAACGTTTTCACAGGAGGCGGAGGCAAATGCAGGGTCGAAGAAGGAGCTTTTTAATAAGAGCCAAAAGAAAAAACAAAACTTAGTGCAGTACACTACAGATACAAAATAGACTAAACCCTGAAACATGGAACGCCACAGTACAACAATGACCGACAAAGACGAGGAGAAAATGCCTAAACTAAATACACGGACTAACAAGGTGAACAGAAACATGTGGGGGCTAAACACAGGTGAAAGGAATAAACCGATTAACTGAAATGAGAACAAGAAACACCAAACAAGGACATGATAAACCAAAGATACACAGAAAACACGAAGCGGAACATCTGCTTTGTATTTTATTATTTCTTAAGATAATTCAAATGTTTACACAAATAGTATTTATTTCTGTGTATCCTATTGGTGTATTTCTTTAAAATATTTCGTAATTATATCAGTGATGAAGTTCAACTAGAAACATTTCGCTTTAAAATTCATTATGACCTGTTATGTTAGGAGAACATTGTGAACATTGTGTGTACTGTCATTTAGAAAACGATTTTCGAAAACTAATCGCATTTTCAGCGTTCTAGCTCCCCCCATGTGTTTGGAATAGTGCAATCACAGTTTGACGCAATCTACAGCATGTTGACGCAATCCACCTGATCTTACCGCGGTAAGAAGACGCTGTAATAAACAAGCGACATCTGTATCACTCCTCTTATCTAATCTAATCAACAAGACTCAGTCAATGACAATAACTCTTCAAAGCGCTTGCGATATCAGCAATTATCACATAACGAAGATGCTCAAATGGACCCACCATCCTTCCCCCAAACTCTCGAAATAACACAGCCGGTTGATTGCAATAGCGAGCCCCAAAGTACTATTTTGTACACATGCCAAAGCCAATCGGTAACAAAAAAATAGACCCAGAAGTCACCGGTTGGAATTTGTACATACAGTTTTTATACACATGCCTGTTCCAATGGGTAACAATATAATTGCACCCTAACTCCCCAGTAAGTGCGCATGGAGTCTGCTATAACAATTTTGTTCGATTTTATCAAACAATGAAATGCTTGACCATACATGTTTTCAGGCAAACATTCACATTGCTTTCCTTTTGAATTTACAATAACAGATATTCTAAGGTTACAGAAGTGCCAGCAAAGGCAGGAGTCAAACATTCCCATACCGAGAGTTGCATCTAAGCCGCCTAGGTGAATACCAGGAGTCCTAACGTATTCATGCTAACATTCACAATGCTTTCCTTTTGACTTTACCATAACAGATATTCTAAAGACACAGAAACACCAGCAATCAAACATTCCCATACCGGGAGTCGAACCCAAGCCGCCTGGGTGAAAACCAGAAATCCTAACCTCCAGACCATATGGGAGCCCCATGAAAAGGGCGTTGAGAAATTCTGGCAACATTGCGGGAAATCTTTGAAACTATAAAGGAAAACCAGTCAAAGGTCATTGTGTCTATGAGGCATTTCAGTGTATGCCAAACTATTTGTGGGTCCGTCCAGAATTTGAACATTTGGCTTTTCACTTATCCCACTCACCATAATGCTTCTGAATAATTAAACAGAACGAGGAGAGTTTTGGGAGGGCCTGCCTGTAATCGAAATGGAAAGCTCAATCGTCGCCTATTATCCCTGAACATATCTCCTAACAAAAGCATTTCATGTTTTATACATAACCACATCAGTCAGTTGTACGCATGGCTGTATCTAGATGCCAAACTTGTTCTGCACCCTCCGAGCAGCATGACATTTCACCAGCGTGCTTTAAGTTCAACTAAAGGAAAACACTAGGCAGTCCGGAGTCGAACCTTGCATCTTCTTCTCCACATTGCCAAAGTGAGGACAACTCCACTCCAACAAACTGGTGACTGGTTAGATGTAAAGGACCTTAGAAAGAGACACTCATCTTGAGGTGGTGAGGACCACACCAGGTGTTGCTGACTACTCCCACCTCTGTGTGTCTGTGCGCCTTGGAGAGGGAGATGTGGATCCATGCTTCCCATTGCAAGAACTTTGGCCTCACTGACCCAGGGATCATCAGATGTTGGGCCCCACTGATGGCCAGGGATCATCAGATGGTGGGCCCCACAGACAGCCAGGTATCATCAGATGGTGGGCCCCACAGACAGCCAGGGATCATGAGAAGGTGGGCCCCACTGACGGCCAGGGATCACCTGACCTCAAGCCATGAACCTCTGACCAGCCTGACCCCAACAACAGCTACTAGCATGTGGGGGAAAAGACATACTGTATTCTGAGAGGGTACCACAACCTTAGTTTGTGACCTTATCTGCTGTCAACAGCCAACATGCAGGTTAGTTGCAACTGAATAAGACAGACTTGTTTACATATCCAACAACTTGTTCATTGTTACTGATGTTACCAGCCCTAGTTGTGGGTATCTGATGGACAGAGATTACAAAATATTTACAGCTGTGATTTGGTGTATTCCAGAAGCAGACACTGCAAAGAAAAGATCTGTCCTGCATTATGTTTGTGGCACACTGCCCACAGCTCATCCAGATTTGAGGTCCTGGAGGAAATGGCTCCCAAAGCTACCCAGGCTACACAACCTTGTTTCCCCCTCAGTCTGCCCAGGACTGAACCTCTTTCACGTTCTGTTAATGAGAACGTGATGGTCTGTGACTGCGCAAACCAGATTTGAAAGCTCGGCTGTGTGGGCTGGGCTCCACATCCACATCTATGTCAAGGAGTGACTGTCTGTGCACTGACTGACTGTGAAACATGTCACCTGTTTCTTGCTGAGTTCAGAGATTCTTCTCGCAGCCTTCCCAACTTTGAAATGGCCCCACATTGTTCAGATCAAACATGTCCGCCCAAGAGAAAATTATACTCCTGAATAAACCTGGATGTCAAAAAGACTGTATTGGTATGCCAGCACCTATATTTGTTGATGTAATACCAAATCCATTTCCATGGTGTTTGCACTTGTCCAGTTCTGCAGTGAAAGCTGTTAAGTTAGGAATTTTAGATAAGAGATTTTGTGTACACTAATACTAAGTGTCCTACTTATGTTGCAGATTTTCATAATTTTAAGGGAACACTTAAATCACACATCAGGTCTTTATGAAGGAAATATATTAAAGATCAAAGTCTTTGCTGTACATTGTGTAATTTGTTGAGAACAAAATCACGTAACAATCAATGAAAACCAAAATCACCTACCGACTGAGGGCTGGATTCAAACTCACACCGAAAATCAAAGTAAACAGTTAAAATCACAGGCTGTTCCAACTTGCGTGAATTTCATCATGACAATTCATAATGTGACTCAGTAGTGTGTATGGCCCCCACTTGCTTGTATGCACTCCCAACAACGTCTGGAAAGGCTCCTGATGAGAGGCGAATGGTTTCCTGGGGGACCTCCTCACAGACCTGGGTCAGGGCATCAGTGAGCTCCTGGACGGTCTGTGGCGCTACATGGTGGCGTTGGATGCACTGAAACATAGGGAACGTGGGGGCCAGTCAATGGCATCAATGCCTTCGTCATTCAGGAACTGCCGACACACTCTGGCCGCATGAGGAAGGGCATTGTCCTGCACCAGGAGGAACCCAGGGTCCACTACACAAGCGTAAAGTCTGACAATGGGTCTGAGGATTTCATCCCGGCACCTAACAGCAGTCAGGGTACTGTTGGCTAGCACATGGAGCTCTGTGCGACCCTCCAAGCATATGCCTCCCTAGGCAATCACTGACCCACCACCAAACCGGTCAAGCTGGATGATGTTGCAGGCAGCATAACATTCACCACGGCATCTCCAGACTCTTTCACATCTGTCACATGTACTCAGTGTGAACCTGCCCCCATCTGTGAAGAGAACAGGGCACCAATGACGGACCTGCCAATTCTGGTCTTCACTGGCGAATGCCAATCGAGCTGCACAGTGCTGGGGTGTGAGCACACAGTCCCATAGATGACGTTGGGCCTTCATGCCACCCTCACAGAGTCTGTTTCTGACAGTTTGGTCAGAAACATGCACACCAGTAGCCGGCTGGAGCTCATTTTGTAGGGCTCTGGCAGTGCTCCTCCTGTTCCTCCTCACACAAAGGAGCAGGTCCTGCTGCTGGGTTGATGCCCTTCTACGGCCCTGTCCAGCTCTCCTTGTGTAACGGTCCTTCTCCTGGTATCTCCCTCCATGCTCTTGAGACTGTACAGGGAGACACAGCAAAACTTCTTGCAATGGCACGTATGGACGGGACATCCTGTAGGACCTGGACTGCTTGTGCAACCTGAATGGGCTGCAGGTACCACCTCATGCTACCAGTAGTGACAAGGACACTAGCAAAACACAAAACCATGAATCAGTCAGTAAGGATAAGGAGAGAGCAATTTTCTGTGGCCACCATCTGTAAAACCATTCCCATTTTGGGGTTGACTTGCTGTTGCCTCTCCAGTGCACCTGTTGTTACTTTAATTTGCACCAAAACAGGTGACACTGATTCAAAATCGCTTATGCTTCCTAACTGGACACTTTGATATCCCTGAAGTTTCATTGACCTGGTGTTATACTGTGAGGAGTCTGTGTTCACTTAATTTTTTTAAGCAGTCTATAAGCAAAGAGGGTTAACAGACCCATGTATAAAGGTATTTTTAGCTGATGATTAATAATGTTAACTACACAATGAAAAAAGACTACTTACCAGAAGGTCCAAAATGGTATTTTCCAAACATGGCTGTGTTTAATTCCACTCACCCTAAACCACAGATGTAAAACAGACAATATGAAAGACAGACAAAGGCTTAACTTTTGGATTGTTCCATCATGTTTATTTCATAATTGTTATACACAATCTTAAAAAAGTTAAAATGTGTCGTTTGGTACCCTTTGTAATCACAACACAATTCAAAACACATTTTTGAAATAAAAGACATAAGATAGAACTTGTACTTCCTATGTAAACGCCCTATAACCTGAGTCTCGCTTTCTCATAGCTTAGAATACACATTGACGTTCATCACGTTAGAACTATACCGGCTATAATCTTTAGAAATATGATACGGGTAGTTGTTTAAAAGTTGTTTACATTTGACCACCAAAATATACCGATTGATATTTCTGGTCTATCCGGGAGAAATGCAATTCTATAGGAATAGGAAGACACAAGGAGCAGTCATCAAAACTCTGGGAAATGTTACACCCAAGATCGCATACAAGCTTCCAGATGTTGTGGATTCTGTTCATAGGATTGGCAAAAAGAGAGAGGCTCTCCGAGACTAATTATTATACAGTTCGCAATGCGACTTTACAGACATATCATATGTATGCAGAGAGGTGAGGCGTGCAAAGTTCCTGAAAGGGAATTGTCTGTGTTTGAAGGAAGATTCATCCCTGGTGGAAATGATGGTGCGGGAAAAAGTAGTCAAAAAAGCTAGAGGAAGGCATGATAATATCATTCCGAGGTGCCTTTGCTTTTATTGAAGGTAAAAGTGTGGACTTAAGTTATATTGATTGACGTAAAAACATCTGTCCCAGAGTTCTTGGCATTAATAAATGCTTTGTTTTGGGTTGGATAATGAAATTGTGGTCAACTAACAGTAGCCTGTTTTTTGTGCTATCTCAAAGTGTGCGTTCGCTAGTTACACTTTACACATAACCGACCTAGTTCGCTAGCTAGGTAGCGAAGCATCACTGTTGTATTTAGGAGTAGTTTTGTGTAGTTGTTTAAAAATGAAATATTTAAATTTTGGAAGTTTATCTGTTATTTCCCTTAATGTGAGAGGTATGCGTGACAGCACCAAAAGCAAAGCACTTTTTCTTTTTAGTAGACATAGTGAGGCTCAGGTAATTTTTCTGCAAGAGACGCATTCTGGTGAAACTGATTCAAAATTCTGGTAAGCTCAATGGGGTTACTCCACCTATTTCAGCCACGGCTCCAATCACTCTGCAGGTGTTGCTGTTTTATTCAACAAATTCAAAGGTGACATTGTAGAAAGGGGTAAATGGGAGAGTGGTTGTGAAGGTTTACCACTGGAAGGTTACTGGTGGACGGCTAGGGAAATGAGTGCAAGGGAACATAACCTTAGTGATAAATAAGAATATAAATATATAATCTGACTCCATATTGTTTGTAAAAACATATGCAATCCTAAATGACCATGATATGGTGGAAGTTCTTAGAAAAGTTAACTAATCTTTTGTCACAAGCCAAACATAGCAACCCGGAACTCACGGTTGATGAAGTGTATGTGCCTATATCAGTTATCGTTAAGCGCCCATAAGATGTAGGTCTTTTAATACGAACCATACAGTAAAATGGCATGTGTTTCCTGGGGCTGCACAGAATGTCATGAAACCCATGACTCTGGGATGACTAGTTGATGTCATATGTCATATGGATGACTCGTTGATGCCAGGACTCAGAGAAACCAAGTCTGGTCGCTTAGACTTGCTCATGTGTGTGTAATTACTAGTAGCCCTACGAGCTGGAGTATGAAGATGAACGAGGAATGCCGGAGTAATCTATATTCCAAAGTAATACAATTTATTCTGATCAAGTAAAAGTTACAATACGAAACATAGTTACATACCAACACGATTCAACGTCCTCCCTAATAGCCTAAAAGTCTGCTAATTATACGATAACTATTTAAGACACTATAGCAAGGTGGGCTAGGAGCTTCTGTTAAAGATAGACTCCTGAATATGACTACAACACAACGTGTCGGGAGGTCTCTTTAACGATGACAAACTCCTAAATATGACTACAACACAACGTGTCGGGAGGTTTCTTTTAACGATGACAAACCCCTAAATATGACTACAACACAATGTGTTGGGAGGTCTCTTTAACGATGACAAACTCAAATAACTTTGGCTATTTATCGTAAAATCAGACATATCTAAAACACTCCCCCAAATAGTCATTAGCATTACTTTACCTTGGCACATACAATGAACACAAATGGACAGGAACTGTACCACTTAATCAATGCAAAATTATCGAATGGCCGGGGTGTTGCTGCCAGTTGACGTCAGACATGCAACAAGGACAATCATTTCTACAATGTTCTTGTGAAGTTTGACCTATAACCCGTAGAGTACAATAAAGCATATCAGCCTATTCTGCCCTTTATGGGGAACAGGGGAAATCCAACCACTACAGATAAATGTCCACAATATCATGCATTTATTTACACTCCAGTTTGCTCAGAGCTTCACACTTCTCCGGGTGAGCTCAGGAGGGTAGGGCGGTTGGCCCACACCTGGTGTTCCAGATCTTTAGAGAAGCAAATGTTACCCAGGACACTGATTAACATCACCAAGTGTCTGTTGGAGACTTGGTGGGGCCAGATCTTTAGAGAAGCAAATGTTATGGAGGACCCCTGATTGGAGACTTGGTGGGGCCAGACACGCCTCTTCGTCGAATACACTTCCACTCTTCCTCAACAGACATTTCTCATTACACTACAACATTATTGAAACTATTGTCTCAGATGACGGCAGTTATTGTTTTGAAATTAGACAATGCAATATTCATTGCCTGTAATGTTTATAGGGATAATGTGATTGCTTCATATCTTAATATGTTTAATAGGATTTGTAGTGTTTTATTAGAATTGCAAAAAAAATATGATACCGCTCATTTGGTTGTTGTTGGGGATTTTCATGAAGCGCCTGATGACTCGGTTGTGTAACGATTTGTGTATGTGGAGTAGGAACCAGGTGCAGGATGCAGTCCAATAATGAATGGTTTTAATAAATGAGAAGTCCAAACAACGACGTTCAACACATAGTCTAAACCAGGAATAAAAACATACGTGGGTATTGGAAATTTAATTATAGCCTGCTTGAGGATGATAATTTTGTTGAATAAGTTCAGGTTTAGACACATATTTTGAAGAGAAAATGAGTTACAGTGGATATAAAAAGTCTACACACCCCAAATATTGCCACGTCAAGATGTGCCATGCCAATAGACTCCTACCCAAAAAGACTGAGTGCTGTAATAAAATCAAAAGGTGCTTCAACAAAATATTAGTTTAAGGGTGTGCACACTTATGCAACCAGGTTATTGTGAGTTTTCTATTTTTTATTTTTCCACCTCAAAGATTTCAGTTTGTTTTTCAAATGAATTGTTCACATTATAGGTCACATTAAAAGTGGAAAAAGTTCTGACATGATTTATCTTTGTCTCATTCTTTTACATCACAAAAACCTGGCATTTTAACAGGGAATATTTGATATTATAGAATGGGAATATTTTAAATTTAAGGTGAGAGAATTGGCGATTAAAAGGAGTAAGGAGTTAAAGAAGGCAAAATCAAAAAAGAGAGAGGAAGTAATGTTCAGACTGAATGAACTATTGATTAAAAACATATTGACAGGGGAGGAAGAATCTGAATTACTGTACATTGGCACCAGTTGGAAATTGACAACTTATACCCAGTAAGCAAACGATTGCGGCCCGCCGGGGGAGGGTATAATGTCCTACAGCCTGCAGGCCACCAGCTTTTGCCGCTTTTCCCCTGATCTCAATTTGCATCAGCTAATTTGCATCTCTGGCGGCTTTCCACCAGCGGACAGACTGCTTTACACTGGCGGCTAGCCACCGAAGATAGGGCGCGCGCTGTGATCTGCTGTATCTGCTTGTGTTGCCATTTTCTTCCAACAGAGATGCTATTGTACCCATTTTATTCTTGTACTGATTATTTGTATTAACTTTATTTTAATATTGTTAAATCTTTGTGTACAGAATTTTGGTCAACTTTGGTAGTTTATGAATAAAATAGACTGACTTCTGCATTATTACTTGTGTAAAGGACCTTTGTGTGTACATGTACAGTAAACACATAGAAACAGCCGTCTCTCGCCATTGCTTAACATAATTTTTTCCCCCCAAACGAATGGCCCTTTTCCACTGCATGGTACCGGCTCATCTATATGGAGATAGATTTCTATCAAAATGTTGTAAACTTGTAAGTAGCGAGTCACAAATATATACTGCAAGTCACAAATATATAATGCAACTGTCGAATACAAATCACAGTCAACAAATATGTGCATACAGTTTCACAAACAAACGTCAAAATCCAAAAACAAATAATTTATCATTAACAAAAATTAAGTAGGATTAGCAAATCAATGTAACTTTTTTATTTTATTTTCAACCTTGTTTTTGTGAATGTCATAGCATTTGTCACCTGCATTTTACAGATTTGTGACTTGCATTACATTTGTGAGTTGCTCCACATATTTGTGAGTCACATTTTATGGATGATTTTGTCACGGAATCCAGATTACGACCTCCTTAGTTCTGGTTATGCTTAGTCTCCAGAAACCATATATGTTTAAAACGTACTTTCAAAATAACAAATCTCATAATTACTTGTATAAATAGTGTTGGATAATAAATATGATTTATGTTTACACAGTTTGGTGGGTGTCCCTTTGGTTGATGCTTGGTAATGTGGGTGGATTGATTTCCTGCCTGTTGGGCCCTGTCCAGGGCCTCCCCCGGATAGGGCCACAGTGTCACCGTACCCCCCTGTCTCAGCCCCAAGATCTTACGCTGCTATGTTATTGTGCTGGGGGAGTAGGGTCAGTTGTCCTTCTCCACTATAAATCCTTGTAGATCTAAGGAATGCATTTTCTAAATTTTCCCTGTCTCCTGCCGTTTTAAACTTTGGAGGACATGAGGTCCTGGCCCACACCTGAGGAGTACCAGGCTTGAAAGACCCATTGCTGTCTCTGTCCAAAGTCCTCCTGGTTGTGTTGCAGATCAAGACGATACCTGACGATTTCTGCTGCCACTGTGCTGACACCTCCCCCCTCCCCCGTGTTTTCCCTGTCCTTGTCCATCTGGTCATGCTTCCGACCTGGACTAAGTTTAAATAGACTCTGGACTCAGCCCACATGCATTTATTCATTATTACAATTTGTACTCTTAATATGTTCACCCGGCACAGCCAGAAGAGGACTGATCACCCCTCTGAGCCTGGGTCCTCTCTAGGTTTCTTCCTAAATTTCGGCCTTCTTAGGGAGTTTTTCCTAGCCACTGAAATTCAACACTACTGTTGTTTGCTCCTTGGGGTTTTAAGGCCGGGTGTTTTGTAAAAGCACTTTGTGACAACTGCTGATGTAAAAAGGGCTCTATAAATAAATTTGATTGATTGATTGATT
>JACXGI010009062.1:0-31608 GCA_016801175.1 Esox masquinongy
TTGTGGTTGTAGGCGTGTCTGTGTGTTTGTGTGTGTGTATGTGTGTTTGTCTGTGTGTGGTTGTGTTTGTGAGTGTGTCCATGCCTTTGAGCTCTGCCATGGGTGAGGGAGGGGTGGAGCCAGCATGATAAGCAACATTGGGGCCAGTTATTGGACGCTTGGAGCACATACCTCGCATGTTAAACAAACACCTTCTACCGGCGAGACACTGGGCCCGACACCAATCACACCCTATTCCCTCTGTAGTGCACTACTTTTGACCAGGGCCTCTGAGGAATAGGGTTCCAGCTGGGAAGCAAGACAACGCGTGGGTTAGATGGGGCCTCCCATAACTGTTCAAGTGTTGCCACAATGAAATGAATATCAATACCGTGGATGGTCTACCATGCACAAACTTCCCAGCGTCATATGACTCATCAGACGCGTTACAAATAGTACAGGACTCTGATCAAACGGAGTGTGCCGTGCAGGGCAGAGGGAACCGTTTAGGACTCACAGGCCCTCTATTCTACTGATTACTGCAGCATACCGATCCTTCTGTCTTCATAGGAACCCTTCATACAGGACCTCTGGGTGTTATTTGAGGGGAAGCCTTTGGTGTCCGGACCTTAGGGCCCGCGCTCTCCATCTGTTTGCGTTAAACATTTTTTTTGAGTGGGTGGCTCATTATTTTGTGTTTCTGGTCTCTAAATGCTGACCACGACTCCCTTTCCAGTTGAACCACATTTTTCTACAGTGTTTTGCTTTTATACCTGCATAAGTATTTGACTTGGCAGTTGGTTCTCTTCCTTCTAGCCTCCTGGGCACACTGTAGCTCGCTTGCCCCAATGCATCTATGTGTTTTGATTTGTGCACTGCTATTTGAACAGTAGTCTCAAAAGTCACGGGCTTTCACTGTCCCAAATGGTGTCCTATTCCCTCCTTATTGTCCGACATCCTAGGGAGGCATTTAGGACGCCTTATACATTCCCGACTTTGCTCCATGGAAAGGATTTTTTCCCTCTTCTCCGTTTCCAGGGAATTCCTGACGTGGGATTGGCTAATTAAACCATCAATCCAGATTCCAGCGTCGACTTGGAAAACTGACCCGTGATCTGGGATTACCATCTGGGAATATGGTTCGGGAGAAAAGCAGACGGGATTAGTTTAGATAAACGATGGATGGAAACATTCACATTTCACTTGCTTAGCATGGTCGACAGTAAACACGTGTGTGTCTTATATACAGTAAGTGCATGTGTGTGCATGAGTGTGTCTAACGTGTAAAGCATCTGTTTGTGTGTGTGTATATCTGTGTGTGTGTGTGTGTGTTGTTTGTGTGTTTGTGTGTGTGTGTGTGTCTGTGCGTTTGTGTGTCTGTGTGTGTATGTGTGTCTGTGTGTGTGTGTGTGTGTCTCCTGCATTTTGAGACACTCCTGAATTTGGGGTGCTTATTGGTGGTCTTGGCCCCAGGTGTCCTGTGGCTTCATGGAACAACACCAACATCGACACACTTCCTGAATTACCAACATGGCACCAGGATTGATTGACTAGTCATTGGACGGCCACTGGAATGTGCCCCATGCCAGCCTCCCAAATGGCACCCTCTTCCCTATGCTGTGTACTATTGCTTACGAGAGCCCCATGGAGAACAGGGGAGCCGCTTGGGAACACGGCCAATGTGAATAGAGCACACAGCTCCACTAGCTTTACAGGCTCCATCTCCTCAGATTACCTGGCCCGAAATTAGACATCACATTGTCTGATAGAGAACAAAAATAGAAGAAAAAAAGGGAGACCAACAGACGAAGAGACACAAAGAGAAGCGAAGAGAGAGACAAAGGGAGAGGCAGATAGGGAAGGAGAAAAGAAAGAAATAGTATTTAGACAGAAACAAGTAGTGCTCCCTCCCTTTCGTGCATCAGAAAATATGTTCTTTTCACCAGTGTGGGTTATTTCACTGCGCAAGTAATGAGATAAGACGCAAATGTGAAACACATGTTTATGATAAATGAAACGCAGCATAAAATGCAATAAGTGCATTGTCTGATTGGTTATGGTAATTGCTCCGTTTAGACACAATGAATACAAGTCGCGTCAGTCTTGTAAAGTCACAAAAAACAGATGTGGAGTTTTGCAGTTTTTAAAATCTCTCACAAGATAGATGGCAGGATACATGTTTCACAGCAAATGGGTCACCAGCAGAGAATGTATTCACACTATTCCCTACAAAGTGCACTATTTTGTACCGGAACCCAGGGCACTGGTCAGAAATACCTAGACAATAGGGCGCCATTTGGAACGTACAGCACGGCGGCATTGTTATATTTGACAGCTGGGTATAAATCACAGTTATTGAAGTACTGTGGATATAAAGCACAGAAAGGCGCTTGACACTTTTTGCGTGACGGACGCCTAGTTCCGTATTTAAGTGGCGGTCCGACGCTTTGGCCGTTTCCCAGTCGGGCCAGGATTGAGTCCTAAATGGCGCTCCGTTGTTTTCAACTAGGCTCCTTAGGACTGCGGTAACACGTGCAGGGAGCAGGGTGTGGTTGGGGTCTCCTTTTAAGAACACTTTCGTGGCTGCTCAGTCCCTGTGGTGAATGGACCCAGCTGCAGGAAGCTGTCAATGAGCTCGGAGATATTACATTTATCAACTCCAGGAGAAATTAATTAAATTATCGTCAAGTCTCAACTCTCCATTCCCTCTTCTAGCAGCAACACCAGCAGGCTAAAAGTAACACAGGAGAATAGAAATAATGTCTTCAACCACACGTTCTTCAGAGCGGATCCCGCCCTGGTCCGGGGCCCATATTCACAGAATAGAAAGGCTGAACTCAGGTCGTTGTTGGCTTTTAAGTATTAAGAAAGATACTGAGGACAGGGAGTGTTCCTTCTTTGAGATACATTGTGACTACAGGCCAGAGTCTACATGACATGTGTGGTTACGTATGAGATTGACACCGCTCAGTAGATTTTCAATTCAAGTATAGAACTGAAGTAAAGAGAAACCACCATACTGTACTTATTTAAAGAACAAGGACAGAGAGATAGACTGACAAACGGACAGTCTCTCTCTTATCTCCCTCTCTCTTATACTTTCTCTGTCTAGCAACCGGATCCCTGGACATCCCTGAGAACATGAAAACACAAAGCAGGATTTATTGATCACAGAGTTCAGCCTAATCAAATAGCACCCTGGTTTGTTTGAAGTTAAAAATGGTAACACAGGGTGTTTATCTTTGATCGTCACACTTCAGCGCTCTGTGAAAACGTTCCCTGCGCCCCGCCTCAAAAACACACGGCTGAGGAGTGTTATTTGTATTGTTAAATTTACATTAAGTCCGATGTTAATGTCATCAGACGCTAAACAGATCTCACAGTAATGGGTTTGACAGGGAGAATTGCAATCATCTGCTGCGGGCCTTCACCGGCGTAATGGACAAACCTGATTAATTTAATCTGGTTGTGAACCATTATGGCTGCACTTTATCATTTTAACAGATGGAACAGGGAGAAATTAAGAAACCCTCTCACGGATAACTACATCTCTCTCAATCCCCCTCTCTCCCTTTCGATCTATCTCTTGCTCTCTTCCTCTGTCATTCTCTCTGACTCCTTTTGTCTGTCTCTCTCTTTCTCCACATCCCTTGCTCCTCACCTCTCTTCCTATCTCTCTCATCTCTCAACCCATCCATCCATCCATCCGCCGGCACCTACCTGGAGGTGTATGCGCATGTCTTTAGATGTGAGTGGGCAGGTCTTCACTCCTGTAATCACTCTGCCTCAGAGAGAGCATTTCCATAACTAAACTGATTAGCTTCTGTGTTTGACGCATGGTGTCAGGCCCGTCCCATGATGAATCTCTAAAATGCCTTTTATTATTCCACACATTATCAAATCAAAGTTTTATTATTAACAAAAGATTAAAATGAACTATCGTGCAAATTCTCACAAGTCATCATCTGAGCTATCGATCAACTGTTTGTTTACACTTTCATATCAGCACGTTTGCTTTTATTTCAGAGTTACACATTAGTGTAAGTGATATTCCCAAAGCACATGAACTGGCTGTATTTAAGCAACGAAATTACACAGTAAATAGAGAGTATGTTAATCCGGAGCTTTCCTTCAATTGTTTAATTTATTTTATTTTACTGTGGTCAAAGAGGGGAACATTTAATGTTTTCACGGAGGGCGCGCAGCTCACACAATGCATTCCGGAAGTAACATGGGACCCGAGACCGAGCAAGTGAGAGGATCTATTCAGTGTATGCACTATTATAATTTCCATCACTTACAAATTACCACAGATTGACAGACAGATTAAGACAAGTCTGTTAAATCAATACAATTTATGATGAGATTCAGTGAAAATATCACAGTGACTAATTGCATGATTGTAAATGCAACTTAAAAATATTTGCAAATATAGATCATGCAAATTAAAAAAAAACATGTAGACATTTTAATTACATTTTAATAGTGCAATGGCATGCACTATTATTCAACAAACAACATTTTAATTGAGTAAAGTAGATTAAAAAAACATTTTTCATGAACACATGTTAAACTATAAAATGCATTTATATAAGTAAATGTGGTGTTCTTGCTAGTTGGTTACATAAAAAATGTAGAAAAAACAATGTACAAGTTATGATAGTCGCCAACCATGTGACACAAAGTTGATGTGGTCTATAGTTTGAAACGTTCAAGAGATAATGATAGAGGGTTTATTAAAACAAATGATGAACATTTGGTTAAAGATGCAGTTTCTGACTTTTTCGATTTATAAAATTATTTTTAAACCTCCCATTTTAGTCTGGATGTGTATTATGCAGGTTATATGTGCATCATCTTTAAGTGGAATCTCTATCATACTTCAGTTTGCCATTAAATATCAATTTTGAGAGTGGTTTCGATGACATGGGGCACATATCAGCACATGACATTGCACACCATTTCAGGGGACACCTTTTGACTCGACAGCGCCACTTTAACAACTAGTGGCCATAAATTGCGGACAGCATTTTAAAGTAATATAGTGATAGCCAATAAACGTTTAGAATTTACAGTGTAAACAAATTTGGTTTTGTCTGTAAATTGAACAGTTCAACAGATTTTAGGGTTAAATAATGATGAAGTTTTAGGTTTAAATGATGATGATTATGCAAATCAGACTGAATGACGTAGTCATTGTCGATAACTATTTAAGAAATACATTGGGATTGCCCAAACTTGTGAAACTAGCTTACATGTTTTTTAGGGGTCAATTAACACAATGGCAATTACACTCATTGAAATATTGAACAGTTTATAAATGTATAGAAAATCATGACTATTTTGAATAAAAAGCTCTGCGTTACTGTGGCTTTCATTGAAATCAACAACAAGTAATGCAAATCATAAAGCTTATAATTACAAACGTAAACACAGCAATATAACTCAGGTCAGTCTGAACATATATATAAATAATAATAAACATATATATATATGTATATATATACACACACACACACACACATATATATATATATATATATATATATATATATATATATGTCCTTAATGATCATATATATATGAAATATATATATATTGTATATTGCCCTAGAGCCTAAACAACATATATATATATATATATATATATATATATATATATATATATATATATTTAGGCTCTAGAGCAAGTGAAATAAATCAAATAATAAGACTATCAAAATAAATATATTGTTGTACTATGCCTTAAAAGCAAACACAAAACAGACTATGAAAGAAATATAGAGTCGTGCTTTGCCACTGGCAAGCACACATATTAAGACTACTACATTAAATCCCAAGTCGTTCTTTGCCTTTTGCAAGCGCATCTAGTTACTATTATTTATTCTAAGGAAAACTTTTGATAGCCATCCGCTCACGGTGCGCGAGCATCCTGGACTGAGTTCCCCTCGCGCCTCAAACTGTCAATTTTAGCAGTTCTCATATTTTTAGGTTTACCACATCTTTCGACTTTACTCGTACAAAAACGGTAGCTTTTTATTTTAAATGAAATGTCATCAACTGATAGTCATTTCTTTATTTATTTGCTGATCTTTCGCTGTTGTTGACTTTTAAACCGCGGTCTGCCAAGAGAGGAGGCGCTATTGACATTCAAACCAGCCACCTGAAAAAAGTGAGTAGCCCCACTACGACACTTAAACCAGTATTGAAACGACTGACAATTAGCTAAAGTTATGAGAATTCAAACTACAGTTGTTGCTATGTGAGACTTGTTACACACTATTTGACAAGTCCATATGGAGGCTTTTCATACTTTTGGGCTGGGACGATAACTCCATTATTCAGTGTCAATTAATTTGTGAAACGTAATTAGCATATGTGATAAATGCAGTGAAATCACAACGCGAAGGCTAATGAAACTGCAGTTGCGTATACCTTTGCAGTAAAACCTACGTAATATTCAATTATTTAAAAATCATACTCAGTAGTTATAGGAGGGTGTCTTCGCCCCTAATTTAACACCTGCTCAAGTCAAAATTCATCGATCGCCTGCGACGTTACAGTATAAGCAGGTGGTAAACCGCGTGCAGCTACAGTACGCTTGACTTACCAGCTCCTTGACATTGTAGTGAATGTTTTCGACATTTGTAATATTATATGAATGGTACGTTTGCGAGGTTCAATTGCAAAATCTTTTATGTATTGTATGTAATAATTTCTTCACCTAGAACTGCCTTGTAACTATCAGATAAAAACATTCAGTTATTAAATTAAAATGTACATACACATGCATTCACTGGAAGGGCAGCGATTCACTGAAAGAACAGGGAGCAGGAGAGAGAGAAAGCTGCATCTGACAGCCAAATATGTCATCTAGCGAAAACCCCTAAAATATTGGTTAACTTTGAGGAAAATGGTAGACTTGGCTTGATTTATTTTTTTCATCCATCCAGTCTCCGCATGCCTTCATTTTTCTACCTAATTATTTCCTTTTCGCTACGCACCACATTTTAGACTTTGATGGATCGCAGGTTAAAAATAAAACACTTTCTCCTCCACCACCCTATTACAGCACTGTTTGACTAGCTTTCCAGTGTTGAATCACAAACGGAACCCTATTCCCTATATACATCACTACTTTTGATCAGAGTTGTGTGCGGTGGTGGTCGAAACTAGTGCACTTTAAATAGATACCAGGGTGCTGTTGGGACACATTTCTATCTTGTGTTTGCTACATGGTGTCCAGCGGCCTCTTAGACTGAGAGACCTTGGACAGATTGAGTTCCTCCCCCTGTTCTCTGCTTTTCCCATTCCACCCTGATACACTTTGTCTTGGCTTTCCTCTAACCAGGGCCTATCCTCGTGACTTATAGCTAATGTGAGCGATCGTGACAAAAGTGTAGGTTATGTCAATGCAATAATGTAACACCGCTCCGGTCTCTATTAAAGGTTAGAAGAAGTGGTCTTTGTACCCGGAAGGTTTTGGAGCTGAAGCAAAACGTCTGCATTGTGGCTGTTCTTAATGATCATGTTGTGTTTCCACCCGGTCTCCATTCCAGTCTGTGCCTGATCATGTAGCTCACATCAAGGCTGTAGTCTGATGATTTTCTTACAAGGAGCACGTGTGACTGTACGTTGAAAAAATGTTCGCGCACACAAAGGTATTTAGGCGCACTGTGAGAAATAATTGAGAGATTAAAACTAGAGTCCATCATTCCGTTTTAGGCGGCGAGATATTTAGACGCATGTGCTATTCATTTATTAATGGTTGTAACATAGAGCCCTTAACATAGAGCAACTTACTGTATGCACGGACCACAGGTTGAAGTAGCCTATCTACACTGATCTAGGGTCAGCGTCCCTTCATCCAATCCTGTCTGAAACCAATCAGAGGAAAATACTGTATCTGTCCTTAGATCAGTGGCTGTACGTTGGCTTCCAAATGGCACCCTGTTCCCTATGTAGTGCACTACTTTTGACCAGAGCCCTATGGGCTGGTTGACCTAATAACCCTCTCTCTGGCCTGACAACACTGTGTGTTCTTGTTACATTGGTAGAATGGTTGAGTAGAGCTCAAGATGAATATGCTCTCTCCTCTCTCTCCCCCTCCATCTCTCTCCTCTCTTTCTATCTCTCTTTCCCGGTCTCTCTGTCTGATTAACGGTGTAGTGGGAATAGATGTGTTCTCTCCTATAATCCACGTCTAGACTTATTCCGCTCTCTGCTAACCTTGACTCCTGCATCTAGTTTGTGTCTCAAATGACACCCTACTCCCTTTATAGTGCAATACTTTTGGCCAGGAGTGCATTTGACTCTGCCATAAGATGTAGTCAGGGTTCCTATGCTGCTCAATTGGTGAACAGTGGCGCTGGCAGTGTAAGGTCTCGGATTCATTTCCCATGGGGGACAGTGGAATCACGAGTTTCACTTTCACGTTGGATACGTTTTGAACTGCGTTTTGCGATAGGGTTAAAATAAAACCAACCATATATTTAACAGTGTAAGTGGTAATTCCAGAGAAAAATGTACGCAATTTAACATCAAATAGACCAGTGACTAGATAGTGGAGCTGTCTACATTGATAGCTGAAGGCAATATGCTGCTACCTCCAGCTTCTGAGTTTTATCCCAGGACTCGGCACTCAGCCCTGGGGCATTATTTAATGTTTTGGGGACTTGGATATATACAGTGAACTAGGGATGTCACGATACCAGAAATCTAGTAGTCGATACCAATATCAGTGAAATTCCGCGATTCTCGATACCCAATTCGATACCACGGTAAAAAACAAAAACAAAACAATTAATCTCATGTACAACATACTCTCCTTTATTAAAAACATTTAAACATTACAAAAAACAACAACAATGACATGTAGCCTTCAAGTAATAAATAAAAAGAAACAACTATTAACATTACAAAAAAGAACAGTGGCATGTAGCCTTCAAGTATTTAAAACAAACAGTACAGGGCTTAAAATACAATCAGTCAACTTTTTATGGCACAGCATTTCAATTGTAGTACCCAGCCAAGACAAGAAATAAAATAAGAAGGTAAACATAGCCTGTAGAATAGAATAAGTAGAACACTGATCAGGCTCCAGGTATCAAGTCCAGCACTGGCATATAACCTTAAAAGAAGAAAAGCACCTGACACTAGTCGAGGAACTGTATGAAATGTCCAGATCAAACTATATTGCTGTACATAAAAATAGCAACAGTGGATCCGGATATCTGTCTTTCAGGTGCTTCGCTAAGTTGGAAGTGTTTCCTCATTTAGTCTCGAAAGTTCGAAGGCACAGTTTGCATAGTGGTTTTTGCAAATTTATTCATCCGCCTCGAACACAAAGAACTTCCATACACAACTCATACTGTTTGTCTTTTGGACGAGTCGAGGCGGAGCTGCAGCTGCACTTGGTCCTGTCTCAGTGACCTGGTCCTCTCTCTGTGTCCTGGTTCTGTCTCTGTGACCTGGTCCTGTCTCTGTGTCCTGGTCCTGTGTCTGTTATGTGATCCTGTCTTTGTGACCTGGTCCTGTCTCTGTGACCTGGTCCTGTCTCTGTGACCTGGTCTTCTCTCTGTAACCTAGTCTGCTATCTATGACCTGATTCCCTCTCAGTCACTCCATGTGAGCTGTGAAACATATGGGAGAGGTCCACAAGTGGTGAACATTACTAGTGACACATTTATGGCCCCACATATTAATTAGTGTATAAATCTTCAACTTTTTGAAGTGCTCATTTTTACAAGGAGTGATCTCATGTGAATTGGAATTTATAATATATTTATGCAAGGTCCGTAACTGTCATTATGGAAATCTTTTCTGTGGAATTTGTGCTGAGTTAAATATGTGGTTGATGAACTCAAGGTCCTGTGAGACCTACTGAGAGTTTATCATGGCTTATGAGGGAATGAGTGAAACATTGTTCAGCAACAACAACATGGTTAACCTAACCTAAAAGCAAGGTCTTTTAATGATGTACATTTTGCAGTGTAAGGCCAAAATGAACTCTGAATAAAAAGATAAAATACATTTTTGTGCATTAAGGGGACTTCATAAACATGGCTTGTGTACTGCATGATCACAAGTAAGAATAAAACTATTAAACACACTGCAACATTTGTCCCTGGACATGTTGCAGTGGTCCTGTACAATACTGCAGCTTTTCTTGAAGTTTTAAACCATAGGTCTTCAACCCTCTCCTGGGGACCCCCCAGCCATTCCACAGTTTAGTTTTTGCCCTGAAATAACTCACCTGATTCAACAGGTAAGGGCTTGTTAATTAGTGAAAAAGTTGATTCAGGTGTGCTAGCTCTGGGATACATCTAATAGATGGAATGGCTGGGGGTTCCCCAGGAGCGGGTTGAAGATGTATGTTTTAAACTTAAGCTCTTGTCTGAATTTGTACTAGTTCCTTAGTACTTTAAGTGACATACTTCTCCACTAATTGGGTGTGCCTTCCAAACTGCTCCGTATTCCAATAGACTTGGCCATTTCAGTACTGTTAACCTGGGCTTATGAGCTGATCACCTCCATGGTGCATCAGCTGTAAAAACAAAAAAATACCAAAAAAAGACCGCTTTTTCCCCAAAGATCTACTTGTGTCTTTTGAGATCTACTATTTGATCTCCACTAATGTTCAGATGCTGTTTCTTGTGATCATGGCGTTCTTGCAGTAATATAATATACCTGTAGTGAGGTTTTAAAAAAAAATAATAATAATGCTTCTAGAATTTGTTGTTTCCATTAAAAGAATGTTGGACTTGATTTGCCATAACAAAAATTGTTCAAAATCCTATAAGAAATGTCTTTTAAATATTATCCAAATAACAGGATTATTTTACTTGTGTGTGAAAAGGGTTCAGATGAAGACAGTATCTGTAGTGTGTAATGTGGGTAAAAGACGGGGGTCTACCTTTCTGTTATTCCTTTGCAGATCAATAATCTGTGTTTTTCTTCATCTATTGGCATTATTTTTGCCCCGTTACTATTTTCCTAATCTTTTTAGTCCCTGATCTCTCTTTCTCTACATGTATTTCTCCATCTCTTTATTTCCACTCCGTTTATTTCACCCGTCTTTTCTCCCTGTTAAATCCCCCTCTGTCTTTATTTCTTTCACACAGTTTATCCACTCTCTGTTATTCCTCTTTTATTCAAATCTTTCTCTTTCTTCAGTTTATCCATCCCTCACTTTCTCTCACAGTTTATTTTCCTTCTGTGATGCTAGAGCAGGTCTGGTTCTGAAGGTCCTGTTCCCTTGATAGAATATAAATATAATCCAGAATACATATTATACACAGAATGTAATCCCGCCTAAGGTTTTCACCCATGCCTCAAATTGTAGACTGTACAACTCCCTGATGTTGATTTCATAAATAAACACAATTATCTCCCTCTGTCAAAGTCTAAATGGTGTCCTAATTGTACCTTAAACACTGTTAACACGGCAGGCAAACTTTCCGAGAGGCACAGTATCACCGACCCGAAAACCTTTGCCTTACTTACTTGACAAGGCGTGTTTTCTTTACTTCAAGCCTTATGCATTTTCAGTGTTTTTTAGTGAGACTAATTTGCTGTCAAGCAGGGGGTTGCTTTTGTAAAGCAGGCAGACTCCAGGAATTAATTTATCCAAATAAGCCTTTTCTCCTGGGCCATAGCGGCTGGTGGAGACTAGGAGGGCCGGGATACAGGAATGGTCCTGGTAGGCAAAGCCTTCCTTTTGATGTCTGGAATGTTTTGGCTGACTTAGAGCAGGCGACTAGAGTGGAAGGATCGCTTTCACTGACCCATGGGATTTTTAACCGTTTTCATACACTCAGAACAAAACAAAAAAAAGGAGAGGGGAAAAAAATGCTTGAACTGATTTAGATGGACTCTGGCTATCACAGACTGGCCAAAAGAGCTGATGTGAATCTGATTTTGGGGAATAGTGTGATGTGTGTTTTCTTATGAAAAACATCCAATAGCTAGAAAGGAATTTCACCATAGTTTTATAGACTCAGTTACACACCAAGTCTGGCAAGCTCCTTGTGATTAAATAAATGACAATATAAAAATATATTTAGCTTAAAGTGTTTTGACAAACTTCTCTAATTTAATTTAAAACATTTGATTTTGGTGGACTAAAGATCTAAGATAAATAAAAAGGTGTTACATCATACTAAAACTAACACACAATCCCTCCTCAAAATCACACACACACACACAGCAATGTTTTAAAAAAGAGCTGTCGATGTAATAATTTATCTCAGAGCTGTCAGTGTAATCATTTATCTCATTAAGATGATCCGAGTTTCTTTACTATTCCACCAGGGTCACTAATTAGCTGGTAATTCCAATTGGACCAGAGGCAAGAAAAACACAAGGCCCCATTCTATTGAAACTAGCATCCTGACTTTCTGGGCAACGTTGTCATTAAGCTGGGACAACTGCATTAATGTCAGAGTCAACCCACTGCAAATTGTTTAAAAATACCAACTTCATTAAAGAGGAATAATAAAGCACATTTCTGTCCGTGGAGAGCCTTCTTGAAGCTGCGTTCTTAATCTTTCGCTAATTTCAGATGTATTCTGGTGATTATGAAGCCTTTTTAAACAAGCCTGAGGAGAGAAACTCGGCCGCAGCAGAGAAAGAAACCAGACAGTCTTGACTAACGCTCTGTCTGTGTGTGTGTGTGTGTGTCTGTGTCTGTCTGTGTGTGTGTGTGTGTGTGTGTGTGTGTGTGTGTGTATATGTAACTGAGCGGCCACTTAAGTTTCTTGAGTAATAAATTATTCAAAGCCAGGCCTAGGCCGGGTGATGGCGATGAGCCGCTAAGGATGCGCGTGTGCGTGTGTGCGTGTGTGCATGTGTGTGTGTGTGTGTGGGCTGCCGAGGGCACCAATCCCTAATGACAGCTTTTTATAACCTATGACTCAGCCCTAGTACCATTATGCTCTGTCCTGACATCCCTACACACACACACACACACACACACACACACACACACACCCTGCTAATGACTAATAGTTGCTACAGCTACCGACTACTCCTAGAGAAGTGATGAATTTAATCGTCAATATATCCCCTATTCTCTTTTCCTGCTCCTTCTACTCATCTCTTCCTACATCATCTATCCGTTTGTCTGTATTACTCTCTCACTCTGTCTCCTTTTCTCATTCTCTGTTTCTCTCTCTCTCCCTCTCGCCCTCTCCCTTTCTTTCTTTGAGCTGTCCTGTCACAGAAAAAGACTGTATAGTTTCCACATTGCATATTCACTATATATTATGTTTAATATTGACTCACTTCCCTCATTATTTCCTCTTACAGGTCTGTGTGTGTGTGTGTGTGTGTGTGTGTGTCTGTGTGTGTGTGTGTGTGTGTGTTTGTTGTCTAAAGACAAAAGCTGTTCTAGGTGTGGCTGGTCAGGGGTCTGTCAGAGCTCTGGTCAACATATAAAGGTAATAGCATGCTATTTGGGACGGACTTAGTGACTGGTGGACAGGCAGGGTGCTTGATTGGCACCCCCACCACTCTAACCTTTTCAACGTCACCTGCGCACTTTAGAGTAAATCGCTGTGTGTGTTTCAAATGGCACCCTATTTCCTATATGAGTCTCTGGTTAAAATGAGTGCACTATGTAGGACATAGGGTGCCATTTGAGACTAAAGCACAACACATTATTTCTGTCTCTGTACATCTCAATATCCTTCATTGTCCTATTAGAGAGTTTACTACTTAGCTAAAAACTAACTCGTAATGATACAATGTTATATTCAATATAATGAAACACATGAGGATATTTTGAGAATAAAGATAAGAAACAAGGCAGATTAATGGAAGCTTTGAGGAAGCTAAGCTAGGGACATAAATCCTATTTGTCTGAATATGTAGCTGACAATCAAGTTAGCACATGAGCCAGAGGTTTATAGAGATATAGCTGTACTATGCTGGACATGTCCAATTAGGCTGGCCTAGTCTTTTACCGCCTTTCACCGTACTGCACGCAGGTGTTGGCCTGTTGGAATGTGCCGGAGACCACCTTGGGAACATATGAGTTACTGAGAGAGAGCGTGTGTGTGTAGGGTGGGAGTTGTGTGTTTGCACGTGTGTGATTGCGTGGACTCTAGAAAGCCCCTGCCACCCATGGACCCACACACCAGGTAATCAAAGCAATCAGAGCTTTAAAAAAAAAAACTTATGCACAAATCAAATCTGTTATGATTTTAATTATATAGGCCTGCTGGTTGTTTTGGGATTTCGTTTCTACTCCTACAGTTCTGGGAGAAAGAATGAACACTTTTATATGTTGTTGACCTTTTTACGTCAGCATATAACCCTTTCTCCAGGCACTGCTACCTATTAATTATGAAATACTGTAGGTCTTGGCCATTCCATTTTACTGCGTCTTCCTGCTGAACTCTGGTGTGAAAGGCTGCTGTTCATAAAGAGGTGTATAAAAGTGTGTGTGTGTGTGTGTGTGTGTGTGTGTGTGTGTGTGTGTGTGTGTGTGTGTGTGTGTGTGTGTGTGTGTGTGTGTGAGGCAGAGAGAAAAAGTAGTATAAAAGTGTGTGTGAAGAAACTCCCAGCAGGTCTGATTGTAGCATTATGTCATCCGAGTGAAAAAGTCAAGTGAGGCTGGAGGTACACAACGAGATTGAGAGACATTCACACACAGAGTGAGGTGGAAATCAGAGACAGGTAGAGAGAGGAAAAGACAGAAAAAATGTACATTTTTATATCTGTCTGTATGTTACATGCTGTATATTCATCTCTTTGTAAAGATGCTGATATTTAGCACAATATTTTTTCTCAAATAATTCAGTATAAATAAATGTCACAATATACACTTGGTATGGGCATTTCCAGTAATTTAGTGCTGAAACTTATTCAATGAAATATGTTGAGCATAATGCTGTTAGATAAAGAACTGCAGCGTTTTCAGGTAGAGACAAGTATCTTTCTGAGAAAACATTGTCATGTGTTATTGAAATACATAATGCACAACAAAACATAGAGCAGGAGAGCAATTCCACAGAGTAGAAGACCACTAGTTAGAAGATTCCCATAATAAAATAATGTAATACGTAGGAAATCTATAGACCTCCAATTAGGATTTCTGGAATTGATTTTGGGAACGTCACCAATACTGCTGCCACTGGTCACCCTCCTTGTGCAGTACAGTAACCCTCAACCTGAAGTACAGTTCAGTACAGTAACCCTCAACATGAAGTACAGTACAGTTACCCTCAACATGAAGTACAGTAGAGAAAACCAAAACATGAAGTACAGTACAGTTACCCTCAACATGAAGTGCAGTACAGTACAGTTACCCTCAGCATGAAGTACAGTACAGTACAGTTACCCTCAACATGAAGTGCAGTACAGTACAGTTACCCTCAGCATGAAGTACAGTACAGTTACCCTCCACATGAAGTACAGTACAGTACAGTTACCCTCAACATGAAGTACAGTAAAGACACCCTCAACATGAAGTACAGTTCAATTACCCTCAACATGAAGTACAGTACAGTAACCCTCAACATGAAGTACAGTACGGTAACCCTCAACACGAAGCACAGTACAGTAACCCTCAACATGAAGTATAGTACAGTACAGTTACCCTCAACATGAAGTACAGTACAGAAACCCTCAACATGAAGTACAGTACAGTACAGTTACCCTCAACATGAAGTACAGTATGGTAACCCTCAACACGAAGCACAGTACATTAACCCTCAACATGAAGTATAGTACAGTACAGTTACCCTCACCATGAAGTACAGTACAGAAACCTTCAACATGAAGTACAGTACAGGAGCCGTCAACATGAAGTACAGTACAGTAACTGTCAACACGAAGCACAGTACAGTAACCCTCAGCATGAAGTATAGTACAGTAACCCTCAACATGAAGTATAGTACGGTAACCCTCAACACGAAGCACAGTACAGCAACCCTTAGCATGAAGTATAGTACAGGTAACCCTCAACATGAAGTATAGTACGGTAACCCTCAACATGGAGTATAGTACGGTAACTCTCAACATGAAGTATAATACGGTAACTCTCAACATGAAGTACAGTACAGTAACCCTCAGCATGAAGTAAAACACTACCTTCTTCTGTCTTCTGCCTTTCTTATCCTCCCTTCATCTCTCTGATTACCTCTCATCTCTCTGATTCCCTCTGGGAACCCCATTCCCTCTTATAGTGCACTACTTTTGACCAGGGGTCATAGAGATACGTCAAAAGTAGTGCACCATATAGGGATTAAGATGCCATTTGGGCCACAGACCAGGTCACCGAGTGGGTCGGGGGAACCCACAGTATTACCCCTAGCCAGCCCCCGAGGCCAATTTTCACCACCTCGGACTCTTTGTGAGGTGATGTCATTAGGGCCCCCAAAACTTCCTAGGATCTCCGGGGTCCAAACCCTTACAGCACGTCATTTCAAATACTTCAGCTGAGCTTGAGTAAGTATTCCCTCTCACAGCAGAAAGAAAAGAATAGCTGTTACGTTTCAAACTCTGCCCATCTGGAAGAGCAGCCCGGCTGAAGCGCAGTGCTAAACGGATTGAAGGATTTTGAGTACTATTTAAACTCTGGTCTCTCTCCTGTACGGTGATTAGCTAGACTAGCGCACCGCTGGGATGGTTTCCTTGCTAAGCCCAGGTCCATTAAACGGGAGCTTGTCCAATGTTGTAAATGTCATGGTTTTTTTTCAACCTATGAAGCTGTAGATAGAAGGGTGTGTTAGCCTAACATTCAGTGCAAATAGGACAGAATTTAAACATTTCTATAATTGGAACAATGTTCAGTGTTATGAATTGTCCATCCTCTATAAATGACTTTTGGCTCTGGCTATTAAACAAGAGAAAATTTGATTGTTTATTGTGCATTGCAATGAAATAGAATTTAGACATGAATAAATGCATATTTGAAAATGTGATCTTTTGTTTGTGGAGACAAAAAGAGTATAGTGTGAAATACTTTACATACAATGTTCATACTTACATAAACACTAGCTTTTCTATTTTGATGGCGCTTGAGACATTAAATATTGTATTCAGCGAGATAGTTCAGACATGAAATATTGTGTGTTGATGGAGCTGGCTTGAAACAAAATTTGTGTTGTGACAGCTAGTTTGAGACATTAAATATTGTGTGTTGATGGAGCTAGCTCAGTGTTTCCCTCTTATTGTAGTAACAGTGCCGCTGCTAAAATGAGATGCGTTGCCACAGAAAAACTGCTGATTTGAGCGCAGTTTACCATCGCACACAGTTTACTATCGCACGACTATCAGAGCAGAACAACAACATCCTGCACCCGACGTTCCGAGTATCAAGCTAGCGAGTGAGGTCAAAGAAATGTAGCTGGCTATGTCTGTGCTGTGTCTGTGCGCATGTTTGTGTTGAACTGTCAGGAAGTGGCTGTGACATTTATAAAGAAGGTAGCCATCGTCTGAGTGACAACCAAAAGTAAAAAGCAAGCTAGCTAATCAACTGTCACATCTCGACAGCTACAATTGGCTACAATTGATTAGCATCATGCTGGAAACATTAGAGATTCGGCACCAACAATAAGACCTCCAGTTTTTGTATTTTGCCTTCAAAATACAAGTCTGCGGTGTGGCTATATAGTGTGTACTGTTTAAATTTTCAAAGGAAAAACTGTGGGAAAAAATGTGGGAAAAATATAAACAAAACAAAATTACTATTTAAATAATACTTCACATACGTTAAAGAATATTATAAGGTGGAGCACACTGAGAAATGGTTAGAGCTTAAGTAAATTATTAAGAGAACATGTCTAATATAAAGAAAATCTATTTTGATGTCATTATTGTTGATAATTTGCTTGTGCTCATTAGCTTTGGAGGGTTTATGTTATAATTCCAACCACACTGTATTTTCCATCACCACACTATAATGTACAAGGGATACTTTTTGCGGAAAAGCTGTTCAGTTCCTCGGTGAATGTATTGTATGAAAGACTCAGGAGTTTGTAAAATTACAAATATAATGTGAAATCATGGGGCCTTGTTTGCTAAATCCAGCATAACTATATTTTCTGCCCCCTCTTCAACCCCCAATGCAACACTATACTGTACATGGAATTCATATTGCCTCATTAGTAAGTAGATAGTGGCTTTTATTAGGAGTCTGGGAGGCGATTCATGAACAGTTTTAGAGAATGGTTAATTGAGAGTGAGTAGTTAGGTTATTATTAGAGGAAGATGTTAAGACAGTATTGTCAAATAATGTTAAGAAAATAAAGTTGACAAGCAAGAGTGACTAGTGTACAGGCAGGACGTTTTAGCATTTCCCGCATCAAGCCTTTTGTGTCTGATGCCGGCGTGTCGGTCCACAACTCCCCCACTGTTGGGGGAAAAAAAGTAGGGGAAACACTGTAGCTTGAAACCTGAAAATCTTTTTTGAGGGAGCTAATTTGAGACATCATACATTCAATATTGTGTGTTGACAGAGCGTTTGTTTTATTAGTTTAATCTTTGTTAACGCTAGAGACATCTTATTTTGAAAGAGAGGTTACTAGATGTGAAAAAGCATGTTAAGAGAGCCAATTTGAAACATAAAATGCTGTGTTTGGATAGCTTGCTTGACAGTAAATATTGTGTTGATGGAGAGCTAACTTTGTATGTTAAATATTGTATGTTGGGTGAGCCAGCTTTATACATTGAATATTGTGTGTTGTTGGATCTAGCTTGAGGCATCAAATAATTTATGTTTAGGGAGCTAGTTTGAGAACTTTAAATGTCTTATTATTAAGGAGCTACAGTAACTAGAGATTAGTAACTGAAAGATAATGTTAAGGGGCCTAGCTAAGAAATTAAGCATGCAAGAGAATAATGACTTCCTCTACATTACCTTGGAAACGGAAAATGGACACCTTGCTTCACACAGTTAATTTCTCCATACTATGGCGTTTATCCTGTTTGTTACACAGTTACCAAAAATCTGAAACTGGTAGGTAAACCATATTTTCATTATGGACAACTAGCCGAGTCACATTCTTTCGTCTTTCCACTATGTTTGGTTGTCAGTTCAATTCCCAGGGACCCAGTCATTTATTCCGTATCAACCCAACTTCAGGTTTTCATATCAGAATGAAATGCACATTCTAGAATGCCATTCCAGCTACTGTAATTCCAGACAAATATTCCACTAAGCTGTGGTTCTAACATGTGTTGAGGGATCTCATGACATCTTATATGGTGACTCTGTAAACAAATAGTTTCTAGGAAGTTATCTGGCTCTCGTGCACACACACCATGTTTTACATATGGGCCAGTTTCACAGACACAGATTAAGCCTAGTCTACGACTAAAAAAAGTAACTAAGTAACCCTTAATCTAAACTTAACCATAACCCAAACTTTTACCCTCACCGTAACCTCAATAACTGTATTAAACCTGACAGTACTTCTGAACCTAAAACCTGACCTTTACCCTAATTCCAAATCCAGAATTGAACCCATCAGCCTTCAATACAAAGGCATTTTAAAAAAATATTTTCTTGCATAATGTTCTGATCTTTTATCATGTTTTCTTGTAAGGTTCAAGACATTACTGGACAGTTTAGTGAATTTTTGTACTAAAAAGTTATAAATATGTACACAAACACCAGTCAACTTTAGCACACGTAACATAGACCTAGCATGCTACCGCGAAGCCAGAAAACTCTGTACAAAAGTTGCATCTATTTATGTTTGTATCATTCAAACCTGACAAATGTCCTGCCGGTCAGCAGAAAGAAAAACAGTTCTTACATGAAGAGCCAAATGATGTAAGGGGAACCAGGCATTTGGCAGAGGACTTACTGTAGTGTGTGGTCTGCAAGAGCATTTGCTACACTGAGGCTATTTCAGATTCTGAATCCAAAGGAAATGTATATTTGCTGTGCACCTGGAATGCAATTCTGTTTCCAGGACAGATATCGCTGTAAAGAGAGTAGTGACAGAGACACACATTCACCCATGTCAGTTTTACTGTCAAGGCAATTTAGTATCTTTAAGAATAACCTTTTTACCTAACCCCTAATACTAACCCTAACCTTGACCAAACCAACCATAACCCTAATTAATGTCTATACTTAAACCTAATTGTAACCCTAACCCTAATTCTAACCAACAACCAACATGTCCTCACTTGGCATGATTTTCCTTGTTTTGCTATTGTTGTTGGTCCTTGCTAAAATGGTCAAGCATACACACATATAGAAAACACACACACACACACACACACACACACACACAAGGGATTAGAAGTGTTGAGCGCAGCTATTATTTACTCAATCCAGCCAGCTGTCAATTTTAATGCATGAAGAATTATTAATAATATACTGCAATGCCCATCTGACTGGATATGATTGCATGTTCTATTTTAATAAATCAACCTAAGACAGCAGTAACAGAAGAACAATTCTAACACTGTCTCTTCTTGCTGTTTTACATGGAGAGTAAAACAATATACAGCCTTTTATTGTAAAACACAAAATTAGAAGTGAAAACAAATACATAAAATATAACATAAAGACATTTTAGTAAACGGGCGAATAGTAAGCATCAGTGTTAAAACACTAGGGAACTATAACAAGGAAATGTTCCCTGTGAAGCCTTGAAGGATTACTCATTTCTAGCATCTATTTCCAGTGAGGGAGGAGCAGATGAGAACCCATGTGCTTGAGGAAGACATTAGGAATTGTTCAGGAGGTTATTCACAGATACAAGTGTGAACTGTCCACTCACTACGGGGCCCAATATACCAGAAGAATATCTAGCATCTGTGCTACTGACGTTAGGTCTCTCATCAGCTTTTTAAATGGCTTGAATGTGATGTGTGTGTGCGCGCGCTAGAGCTTGACTGACAGGCACAGAGCTGCACATCCCTTATGTAAACTCTCAGACTGTCCTCACTGAATTAGAGTGGGTGTTGCTAGACGCTGTCCCTGCCTCCCCCTTCCACACCAAAAGACAGAGAGAGAATGAGAGGGAAGGAGAGAGAGTGAGAGCTTGGCCTGCTCGGTTCAGAAGTTCAATTTTTGGACGGCTGCCGGAACTACTTAAGGCCAGTGACGTTTTTCTGGGGGAACAGGTGTTCAGAGTGACATAATTTTGGCTCAGCGCTGAGATCCTGAGAAATTAGGGCTACTTGGCCTGCCAAAGAAGTTATTACCCTGCCAATATCTCTGAACGCCTGTTGATCAGAGACACTGCTAATGGGAGCTGATAGAAAAAGAAGGGCATTATCAATATATTGATATCAAGACTGTATAGTATTTATTTCACATGATGACTATTTAAACACACACCCATCAGGTATTCAGGGTGTGGGTCAACTAAAAGCTTTGCAAAAAGTTACCAACATGTTGCTGGTTCACTTCCCGAGCATACAGGGTTATCTGTCGCCTGACTTTGAGCAGGGTTACAAGTTGGGTAAATCTTGCTAAATAACAAGAGGCGGAGGAACTGTCTTGACTTGCGTTTACCACCCGGGACTCCACTGCTCCATGGCTGCTATTAATAATGGCTGATCCCTGGACATAGCCATGCTGTCCGAGGCTCTCTCCGGGAGAGTCAGGATATGCTGAAAACACGCTTCCATTTCAAATACACCCACAATTGCTGTTCACATGTGCTGAATAGGACACAAAAAAAGATTAACACCGATATTTGGAAACACACATTAGCAAGTAGGTCAGGGATGAGCAACCCCAATACAAGTGTGGGCCACAACCAATCTGAACTCATCAGGAGGAGCTTCAGTTGTTCACCAGCCTGTGTTCACTGGCCGGAGTTTATCTTCAGACGGGGGGACACTGTCTCCAGACGCCCCCTGTCTTGGCCCCCTAGTTTTTTGGTGCTATATTGTTGTGCCTGAGGACTAGAGTCAGTCAGTCTTAGCGTCCATCGTTTACGTTGCGTTTAGTTTATGTCAAGATGTGCTAGGGTCATTCTAATGAGTAAGCTGAGGTCTTATTTTGGATCCAAGGAATGCGCTCTGTAGTTTTTCTGGTGTCCTGTTTGACCTCAGGACTACCAGACTGTAGCTGTTGCTGTCCAAAGTCCTCCTGGTTGTATTGCAGATCTAGCTTCTGCCTGGTGATGTCATTGCCAACTGCCCACCTGGTCGTCCCTGTCCTTTTCCACCTGGTTCTGCAGCTGATCTAGATTTTGCCAAGAGTCTCTGGGCATTTATTAATGTGATGGTCATCTGAACAGGCAAAAACATTGACCCTAACCCTGACCCTAACCCTAACCCTTAACAGGAATCCACTGACTGTAAGTCACTATGGATAAGGGCATCTGAGTGTCTTGTAGAACTGCAGGCTCTCTCCACAGACTGCTTGTAGTTAAACTGCATCACACTATCCATAACACCGACATTTTGGGTCCACAAGTGACTTTGTGTTAACATTTTGTTTTCATTTCATAACTGACCATGATCTCTAGGTTTATATGGCTGGCCACAGAACCACAGATTCTACTAATGCACAACCATATTTAGAAATGCACCTGGTGTATTCTACTGTTTTACTCTACAACAGTAAATTAAGACACCGGTATAAGTGAAACAAAAATATATGTATATTTTTTGCCATTTGCCTGATCCCTTTGTAGCTGCACTCATGTGCACACACACACACACACACACACACACACACACACACACAAACACACACAAATGGCCGCATGTACCCCCATCTTCACACACCCGTCTCAGGATTGAAGAAGGCTTGGCTGAGAAAGTTATTTTTTCTCCTTCACTGGTAACTACTAGCATGTCTGCTTAGGACAGGAATGCCATTCAGAATGCAGAAAATATATTTAGTTCCCTCCAACAGACGGCAAGAGGCACCAGAGGGTCTAGCTCTATGTGAATGGTTATTCCTGTCACAGTATGGACTTCCAATTACCCTAATCTGTTGCCAGGCTCCTTCAAGAATATTAAGCCCAATTAATACATTGGCCGTTCAGAGGCCCTGATTATTTGTTTTATATAATACTTGTTAAGCATCAGATGTATTTTTTCGGGGAATAGAATTAACGATTAGCGTGTTGAAGGGGTTGTGTGGTGTCAGTCTCAGGTGGTTTGCTAGCTACAGGAAGTCAATCTACCTGTTGGGTTGATTTGTGGGTCTGCTTAATTGCGCTGCTATTTTTAATGGCATTTAAAAGTCATGAGTTGATCAAAAAGCTGTGCTGACTTCTCGTGGGACGTCCTCATGTTGAGATCAGCGTTTGTGCCGTGTAGTCTGGTGTTGGAGGCCTTTCCTTCTGGATGTGTAGGCAGAAGGACAGTTGGTTGGTGGAATGGGGGACAATGTTTGGAAATACCCAGCAGCTGAGCCACCACTCTAGCCGGGCCTCTTTATCGTGCACTCCTAGAGTTGCACATTTCCGCTAACTTTCACATAATTTAGGGGTTTTCCAGAAATCCCTGTTATATGATGCCTGGAGTCAGATGGAAAAAAGCAGGAAATGTGAATTTTAGGAATTGTACCCAGGGATCCAGACTAAAAATGTCCAATTGTGACACAGAGTCAGTTTCAGTTGGTGGCACCAACACATGATTTGGTCGAATCTCCAGTTTAAGTAAAACAAATGGAATATTAGTTCAACTCAGCCTAACTCAACTCAGCCCGACCCTAACTCAACTCAGCCAAACCCTACCTCAACTCAGCGCGACCTTACCTCAACTCATCCCGACCCTAACTCAACTCATCCCAACCCTGACTCAACCCAGCGCAACCTTAACTCAACTCAGCCCAACCCTAACTCAACCCAACCCGACCCTAACTCAACTTAGCCCGACCCTAACTCAACTCAGCGCAACCCTAACTCAACTCAGCCCAACCCTAACTCAACTCAGCCCGAACCTAACTCAACTCAGCCCGACCCTAACTCAACTCAACTCAACCCAACCCTGACTCAACCCAGCCCAACCCTAACTCAACTCAGCGCGACCTTACCTCAACTCATCCCGACCCTAACTCAACCCAGCCCGACCCTAACTCAACTCAGCCCGACCCTAACTCAACTCAGCCCGAACCTAACTCAACTCAGCCCGACCCTAACTCAACTCAGCCCAACCCTGAATGGCCCAGCCCAACCCTAACTCAACTCGCCCCAAACCAATCCTTTAACCACCTAGCCGAGCCAAGCCCAGCCCTGTCTCGCCCTGCCCCAGCCTGTCCTGATCCATCCATTGCATGATGACTAGGCAATTTATAAAATGACAAGCTAGCTGAAACCCTGCCCCGAAGCTGCTGTAGCCGGGGCCCTGCATTATTAAACAGATATTGATGTGGGCCTAATACAAGTAGGCCATCCCTCTGGCTCCGCTCACCACCCCAATGACATCCTTTTCTGCATGCTAAATGGCACTCTATTCCCTTTACACGAGCCCCAGTTAAAATGAGTGCACTAAATAGGGAGAAGGTGGTGCCTTTGGGACGCAGGTCTTCTTGTCTCCTGTCCCCTAGCCGCCTCTGTGAGTTGGACGCGTGGTCCGGTCTGTCTATCTCCCGTAGATGTCAGAGAGAGGAAGATAAAGACGTAGAACATGCAGCGAAGCCATGAAACGCGGCCGTCTTTCTTTATCTTTAAGAGTCGAGTTTTGAATAGGATAGATGTTATGTAGCAGGGTTACAGCACAGGTCACTGGTGACGTCCAGGCCAGTTTCAGGGCTGATCACTATGTTAGTCCGTCCCACTGGGTGTCCATTAAAGCTTTCAGACTCGAGTAATAGAATGATCACACACACCTCTGAACAGCACACCTGAATCAGGCACAGAATTAAGATTTATCCTTCTTTTTTTTCCTGACATTGATATTAAACCCCCCAGACAAATGACAGGCAGACAGACAGACACCTGTACCTTTCTACTAGGTCTGACCTCTTGGCCAGCGCCTGTCCACATTTCCAATCACCATTGGCACCACTTAATAAATTGCACCTTTTGATCAAAGGAAAAGGTGATGAATTGAACAAATGTTTAGCCCCGGCCTTCCTACATAATAGATGACTGGTCTCTCCATCGGTCCCGGCCTCTCAGCCACTCGCTCAAATGGCCTGCTCATTAATAATTAAACGTAACCTCATTATGGGGCGTTTTCATTATGGGATAATTTAATTAAATGAAGAGGACCGGCATCCTGGGCGGCAGAGGGATGGCTGAGGGCGGTTGGGTCCTTGGCAAGGTCTTAATGGGCCCCACTGACAGGACAGAGGCTTGGTAATGCACAGAAGCTCATACATTATTTAATGGCTCCGTGGCTCTAAGGAAGGACAGATCAATGATAACTTGTCATCTCATCAATGTGTTGAAAGCATTCCTGAACTCCCCCCGCCTTGCAGAATAGATGGAAAAACAGGATTGGGAAAAAAAAGAGGGGAAAAGTTGGCATTGCAATGTGGGGGACTGTCATTCTGGGACATAATAATATGTAGAAACGTCAGCTTGGACTGCAAATCCAAAATATTTTTATATAATATATTATATTATACTGTATATAAAATAGTATTCTTTTAGCTATGTGAAATGAATCCCCTGGAAGTAAATATCATCATTGGATGGATTTCTGGGCTGAATGAGAGGGAGGAAGATTTTGAAGGGACAGTATGATATTATTATGATACTTGGGTGCCAATACAAAATGTGTTGCTGTTGTCAGTATTCTGTATGTAGTGTAATTACTCGCACTAATGTATATGCATTCTGAATAGAGACAGGGAACAAAGTGCTGAAAATAAATTTGTTAACCAAGAAAACAGGGACCACAATATACAGGATGAATGATGCTTCGATTTTAGAGCTGGTACAGAGACTAATGTAAGAACAGATGTATAATTTTTAGTGAAATGTTTAGGAATAGCATTGAACGGTAGAGCAGACTGCTGCTCTCTGATGCCCATCTCTCCCACGGTCAGGTCAAACACACCTCACTGGACGCGGTGAAGGGTGCATGACATACACCTGATACCAAAACATAAATGATATCAGCGTCTGCTGGGAGCCATTAGACCCCTAGTGGGGGGGGATGAGGGGCGGATGAGGGGCGGAGGAAGAGAGATTATGGAGGGGAGGAGGAAGAGGGTGAGGAGAGGGGATCTTGGTTTGTCCTGTCTCCAGGAGCACTTAAAGCACTCTAATTATGCTTCTACCACACACACACACACACACACACACACACACACACACACACACACGCACACAGAGACACACAAGCTACCTAGCAGCAAGATAGACGAGGGAAGCTACTTTTGAACCTCACTGGTATCATGTTCTTTGCTGTTCACACAGACACCAAAATATAAAGTAGGTCCAAAGTCTCACGGACCAATCTCACTACAAATGATATCCCATGGCTATGTCCCAAATGGAACTCTGGATTCAATCTGGTCAAAAGTAGTGCACTAGACAAGGCATAGTGTGTTATTTGGAAAACATACTTTTAATTGAAGTAGGTCTGGGGTTTGGCAGAGTGGCCAGGGACAGTGGGTGTGAAGTGGAGGTTATAAATGGAGTAGCTTTACAGCCACAATGTTGGAGTTGTCTAGAAAGCTAGATTGTTTTGTTCTGTAACATTCTGGTTCGCATCACATCTCTGACATCGCAGGTGAGATCGCTGCATATTCATCCATCCTGCACAAATGGTGTTCATTTAATGTTCATGGATTTTTGTTCATGGATTTTTGCTGTATTCTTTTTTAATGCATATTATAATGCATGTTATTATAAGATATTTTAGTAAATCTGATATTTTAATTCATTTCATATGTAGTGAATGACATTTCACTGAATTAAATATTTCACTTTCTATACACAAATAACTTTGTTTTGCAGTGAAAACCTCACACATTTTATTCATGGCTCTTCATATGCAAGGATAAGGCCTGAATTTTAAAGAGGAAACCCTTTAAACATAAACATTTCCATTTTGTGAAAACAACGGAGTAATTTGTTTAGGCAGGGTACGCTGGGAAAGGCACCCAATAAAAGAAAGCATTCTGGCTTTAAAATGAATAAAAATTGATTGTGTCCCAATAAAAAAAGGAATTGGCAGAGTGTTAACTGAATCTGCGATAAGCGTCTGTGGCAGTCCTCAGACTCTTTATTGTATGCTAATCCAATAGAGAACACTTAGCTGTAAACCTCTCTCTCTCTCTCTCTCTGATGAGCTCACAGAGGATTTCCAAGATGGCATGCTGATGAAATTGTAAAAATTAGATTAGAGCAAGCTGCTAATGACTGCAAAAAACAAAGGAAAATCTCCAAATACAATTAAGCTTACCCTCTCTTTTCTCTAAATACATCATATGTAAATTACTGTCACTGGGAGAACGATGTCTGCCTGGAAGCTAGAGGCTTCATTAGATATCTCACCAGGGTTTCACCGGGACTTAGATCTCACCAGGACCTTACCGGGACTTCAACAGGGGCTCATCCAGGACATACTGATTTATAGCCACAAAAATGTATATTGTTCTCTGTTGTGTAAATCCCTTCTAAACATTTTATGAAGGCCACCTAAATGTCAGATGTCACCTGCACACGTTGCTGTTTTCCTGATTGGATGAGTATAGTGGGAAAAAGTAGAATGGCTTGGCCTGGATGCGTTTGAGGAAAGCGGATAGGGGATCAGAAATAATTCACAATGGCAAGGTTTCCATACTAGCAAAAAGTTTGCTAATGAGGGGTAAAGCTACTCAGTGCTACATGCTAATATTTGGTCAAACGCCATGCAATAATCGTCATGTCACTGGAGCAAGACCCTTAATAGTTAGTGGAAAACATCCTTCATCCCAGTGAAGACCTCAAAACATTCTCATAATCATCACCAAATTCACTTCAATATGATAGTTATTCTGTTCACTTTATTTCCAGTGTAATTTCTCAGATAATATATTTTATGTCAACTATTTAAAATATATGGAAAAAGTATTAACTAAGTAAAATGTAAATGAAAAAGTATTTTAAAGGTAAAAACGTATTAATGTATCATTAGACAATTTAGCTAAAAAAAAACAATTCCTTGATGCAAGTGATGAATGTTTCACTTAAACAATGCTTTTAGTGGTGCTCTTTCTCTATACTGTTTTAACCCTGATAGAGGCTGTCCCATCGAAAAGGAACACCCTAAGGATGTCCAGGTGAGTATGCGATAACTTCTTAAAACTCATTGTTGAAGGGGATTGGCCCTACTTCAGCTCTGCTATCATTGTAACCCATTTAGGCAGTTCTCTGGCATCCAGAGAGGTATCCCACCTCAGGCTGCGCAGAAAACTCATCAAATCAAGTTCGTCAGCCTCTCCGCTCTTCTAGATTGTTTACACTCTTCCAGCACTCCAATTATTTCCCTAACCGGAGAGGGGGAAAAATCTGTCCACTTGGCCACTCAAGGGTCATTCAAACCTAAGAGTCCCTTGGCCCTATAGCTGTTTGTATAGGACAAACCAAACACACATACTATATGACAACTTCGCAGCAACTACGCAGCAATTAAACAGGATCAAGTCATGTTTGCTGTGCTGCTCTGCTGTTTCCTAACACAAACACAGGGGATGCCAGTTGCCTAGCAGCTTTTGTGTCTTCCTACCAGGCAGGTAATTCACTTATCCCGGTATTGTTCTGGACTCATCCCTGTTTAACCCACACAGATTTGTTGGTAGATTTGCCTAGCTTTGGGGCCAAGCCCCCTCGGCATGTGCACACGGAGAGCCGGGTGGCTGTATGCCCCCCCATGGAGACATAGCTGAGGGAAGGCGGGGGGGGTGGGAGTTGAACAAAGACAGTGAAGGCAGCTAAATTTTCCATGGTTTGACTCTACATAATTTCACCTTCTAGAAAGCAAAATCACTAACCCTATTTTTTTTTTTTATTAATCAACAACAACATAATTTATTTAGCAGGTTTTATGTTAGACCATGACCTAGATTAGATTATTTTATCCAAATAAACCGCATAATGTAATGGATAGTGTTTTGGCACTTGGTCAATCTGACTGTCAGGCTGGGTTTGTGCCGGACAGACATTGGCCCCGTTAACACCTACGTCATCTGTTCGTGCTACATTTAGCTTGTTGATGCTGGATAGTAAACAGTGACGTTAAATGATAAACACTATTGTTTTGGCCAGTAAAAAAAGTTATTCAGTAACATAAATGATAATATTAATGCTAACTGTAATAACATGATAAGATTAACAAAAAATGTTTTTAGCCCTGACTCACTTCACTGTATTTCGTTAAACAGTTAATCCAGTTTGTTCGGCCTTATGCACAGCAAACAATGTAGAGAAATGCTCTGACGATTTGAGGCAATGAAAGCATTCGTGAAGTTGACAAAGTGCAGGGGTGGCGTCCCCCTCAGGTGTTTCATAACGTGGAGTCATTGTCTAACTGGTCGCCACTAAGTGCAGTTACGTCGGTGGGCTCCCTCTTCAAGCTCAAGCGTTTCCTCCCTTTGCGTTCTTCTCTTTTGTACCTGCTTGGACCAGTCTCAACAGTAGATGACCAATCACCAGGTCTCAACAGTAGATGACCAATCACCAGGTCTCAACAGTAGATGACCAATCACCAGGTCTCAACAGTAGATGACCAATCACCAGGTCTCAACAGTAGTTGACCAATCACCAGGTCTCAACAGTAGATGACCAATCACCAGGTCTCAACAGTAGTTGACCAATAACCAGGTCTCAGCAGTAGTTGACCAATAACCAGGTCTCAACAGTAGATGACCAATCACCAGGTCCATGAATCAGATGGCCTCCCATAACATCTCTCTACTCACGATAGTCTCTCTATTGGTCTTGGTCAAAAGTAGTGCCCTACCTACAGAATAGGGTGCCATTTGGGCTGGCTGCACACAGTCTAAATGGTTTTAATTACCTGGCGGCCATTTTCTTGACATCTGCTCATTCAGCTCACTGGCCTCCCAAATTGTTTAGACCTGCCCTACCTGTTTGTCGCATCCAAAATCAGAGTATTAATCTGCATTGTTACCTAGGCAATGGGAAGTTTTCTGTGACCTATAAAAAGTTGCCGTTCCTGTAACTGATACGCGTGTGGTCGGGCGGTTGTTTGTTGCCATGGCAGGCCAGCGGGGCTATAAATAGAGTCCTTCCTCGCTGGCACTGCCAGGGAAAGTGAGACATGATCACTCAGTTGTTAGCTTGTTACTTAGTGCTGTTTACTGCATTTATCTGGTTGGTTCAGCCAGGTTGCAGGCTGTTTTTGGAGTGTGACCCGCTTGTTGCCTTCACTATCCAGATGCCCATGCTGGTCTCTGACCCACACATAACCGCCCTTATTGACCACGGCACTGACGGGTTGAGTCACCCGAAAGATACCCCCGGGATGGCCCTGCCCACACCATTTGAAGCAAACTGTGGAGCAAACCTAATGTCACTGTTATGAAACAATGAATCCACACTGGGTTGTGTGACATTGGCTTTAGCTTGTTGGGTACTATCAGGCGTCGACATCATCTCACACTTGTAATCATGTTAGTTGTTTATTGTAGTGTGTGTGTGTAGATGGTGCTACCAGACAGGCACTGACAACATAATGACACGTTGCCCTCATACGGCGCTACCACACAACAGCCTTCAGTGTCAGGCGTTGCCACTGGCAATCAGCAACAAAAGCAAAGCTTGCTGTTACGCTGCGTTTGTTTCCGTGTGGCATCCCATGACAGCATCCCGGCCCGTGCGTGACTACTGTCGAGCACATCCCTTCTCTCTTGGTGAATGGAGACATTTTGATTGGTTTCATCTCTCTTGGTGAATGGAGACATTTTTATTGGTTTCATCTCTCTTGGTGAATGGAGACATTTTGATTGGTTTCATCTCTCTTGGTCAATGGAGACATTTTGATTGGTTTCATCTCTCTTGGTCAATGGAGACATTTTGATTGGTTTCATCTCTCTTGGTCAATGGAGACATTTTGATTGGTTTCATCTCTCTTGGTCAATGGAGACATTGTGATTGGTTTCATCTCTCTTGGTCAATGGAGACATTTTGATTGGTTTCATCTCTCTTGGTCAATGGAGACATTTTGATTGGTTTCATCTCTCTTGGTGAATGGAGACATTTTGATTGGTTTCATCTCTCTTGGTGAATTGTAGAGGTTTTGATGGGCCACATATTCACATAGCCACATAAAGCAACTAGTACAGTTGAAGTGTTAAAAGGAAAGCTGCCTTTTTTGACCCGATTAATGACCTGGTACATCAAGGAAAAACCTCTATAGTGGACGACCAATGAATGCCCACCATGATGGGAAAAAACAAATGTCCAACAGAAACATTCTACAGGAGGTCAGCCTCTGTCAATCCCCAGAGGACTTCAGCAGCTGAACTACAGAGGCTGGACTCTATGGTCACAATGGATCTTCCCGAAATCCACATACTTTTGAAAGTACATATTAAAACAATATACAGGTGCTGGTCATAAAATTAGAATATCATCAAAAAGTTGATTTATTTCAGTAATTCCATTCAAAAAGTGAAACTTGTATATTATATTCATTCATTACACACAGACTGATATATTTCAAATGTTTATTTCTTTTAATTGTGATGATTATAACTGACAACTAATGAAAATCCCAAATTCAGTATCTCAGAAA
>JACXGI010009063.1:0-31562 GCA_016801175.1 Esox masquinongy
CTCTCATAACACCTGAGCAGTGCCACAGACTGATCGACTCCATGCCACGCCGCATTGCTGCAGTAATTCAGGCAAAAGGAGCCCCAACTAAGTATTGAGTCCTGTACATGCTCATACTTTTCATGTTCATACTTTTCAGTTGGCCAACATTTCTAAAAATCCTTTTTTTGTATTGGTCTTAAGTAATATTCTAATTTTCTGAGATACTGAATTTGGGATTTTCATTAGTTGTCAGTTTTAATCATCACAATTAAATGAAATTAACATTTGAAATATATCAGTCTGTGTGTAATGAATGAATATAATATCCAAGTTTCACTTTTTGAATGGAATTACTGAAATAAATCAACTTTTTGATGATATTCTAATTATATGACCAGCACCTGTATTCTTTTACGCGTAATACCCACCAGTGACTATGTACAGTACATGTCAGCAGCCTACAAGATAGCGTATTAATAATACGGATTCCGAAAGTATCTAGTGGTAGCTTGTAGAAATGTATGGCAACCAGTGCTCCTCCTCCACGGTAATATTTGTCAACTTGTCACAAATTCATTATTACATTTGTAAAAAAACAATTTAAAATGAAAAAAATACAACACTACCAATTAAAGGCACTTTGTATTTACTTTTAAAATTAGGAAAATATACAGTGAGTCAAAATACAGTCAACAGGTAAATAAATAAAGGCTTTATTGAACAGTAAAAACTGAAAGTACTGAAATACATGTTAATGCATTCTTAAAATGTATGTAAATAATGTTTTATTTGTAATATATTTTCACTTAAATCATGGACACCAGGAAGACTGCCTGTCATCACTACGGTCCAAACAGTACCTCACCAAATGTTTATAAAATACTGTGAACACTAAGACCACAAAAACCTTGCAAGATACACTCAAATACTCAAATTTTATATTATAATGTAATTGAAATAGGTACATTTGTTTTTCACTACAAAAAAGTATATCATATTGGATTCTCAATGGTACTAAAAAGCAGATTGTGTACTTAGCTACTGTCCCTTTAGGCACTTAGCTTATTATTGCCACTCAATCAGCAAAAAAACAAAATACATGTTAAGGCAGCTCAGTAGACATAATTAAATAAACACATCAGTCAACATCCACCTAAAGCAGATTCATGTTCTGAAATTATTTCTCTCCAAACATCAAGTGTATGCTAGGGCGGTTAACAAAACGTTGCATGTGCAATTCAAGTGTATCATTAAAATATTCAGTTTTAAAAGTTGAACTAAAACACAGAAATGTTTGGACACAAAACTGATTATTAAAATACTTGTTAAAGGTACCAATGTCAAAATAAAATCAAAATCAATGTGCAATACTGCAATCTCTGAAGTTCACATTGCTTAAAAGACACAGACATGTGCATGTCTGCAAAATACCACTCTGCTATATCACTATGTCAGTCAAACATCTGACTTTTCACCAGACTAAAACTCCCAGGAGTCCATCCACTTCAGGCCAGCCATGGTACTGGCAGGGTCATGAGCAAGTGGCCCTCTCATACCATAGGACAGAGGGTTAAACAGGTAAAAGCTGTGTTAGAAAGGCAAAGGGAGAGAAAAACACATTTTCATTGATTTGGTGTGTAGATTTACTGTTGCACCAATGACATATTGTAGTCAATATGAACAGAAAATGTCAGTATTTACAATTTAATTAAGCTCAAAGATGTTAAGGCTTATCTCACCTGTATAGGATTGTGAGAAATAGCATTGCCTTTCCTCCTTTGAGCAGCCAGTAAGAATAAGGTGGGCCGAGCACTAGGTCAGCACTCTGCAGAAGGGTGTCCAAAGTGATTCCTGAGACAGACATAATCATCATAAATAGAACTTGACCTGAACTTGTCATCATTATTTCATGTCATTTAATCCAGGATGACTCCTGGATGAGTCAATAACATGACACGATCATTATCTGGTGCATGCATTTGTGCTAGTCTGACTGTACCTGTTAGCATACTGCTGAAAAGCATGGCAGGAAAGTAGTGGTGGTAATAGAGGATGCGTCCCATGGTGTAGAAGGGCACATAGTGTAGCAACCAGCCCAAAAGCAGCAGCCCTCCACCTTCCCTCAGCACACGACACCACTCTGCACATGCACAAACATGAAAAAAATATATTTTTTAGTTCTCACAGGTATAGTAATATACATACATACACAGACACTGATCCTATTCCACCCATCCATCCATCCGTGGTGGAATCAAGTGCTTTAAAGAGTTAGTAAAGATGTTTAAAAGTCCTAATACTCCTACCTATCCTTCTCTTGTCCAGCTGGATCCCTCTGTGGAGGGCCAGAGAGGCTGCTGCCACCATAACCAAATACAGGCCCAGACTGAGCAAGTTGAGCCACCAGATAACCTGCAGAGAGGAGTAACATATTTAGCTATATTGTAGCAGTGTACTGTGCGTTAGCAAACTAAGTGAGTGGAGAGAGGTACTTACAGGGTTGCCTAACAGGTAAACACGGTATTCAGTCTCATTCACTCCAGAGAACCTCAATCCCTTTACAGAAAGATAAATGCACAGTAATATTATAAATATTTCATTTTGGGACTGATCATACTGATCACACACAAACTTTCCAGATGCTCTGATGTTCTTTCAGGTACTTTTAATGGTCATTAGAATATTCCTTTGCATGTACCATTCATAAGCACATTACACTCATATGTATCTATAAAAATAATACTTCCACCATACTGTTCATACACCCCATTCTACTCTTTCAAAATTTGATGCTAGTTTACATTCTTATGTATATTACTGCCATACGTGCCATATCTACAGTATAATATTCAATACAACTACCAATATTGTTGCTAGTTTACAGTACTCTTTTTAAACTGCTGCTATGTACAGTGTTATGTATATTATTGCTTAATCTTCTTGCTATATTTTTGCAGTGTATAGATTTTTCTTAAATTCTCACTACATAGTTGTAGTGTGCTATGCACCATTCATAAGCTTATTGCACTTATATGCATCTATAATATTCAGTAATTCTACCAACTGCTGCTAGTTTACACTTATGTATATTACTGCCATACTTGACATATCTAAATGTTCAATAATACTACCCAGATTGCTGCTAGTTTACAGCACTCTTTTTATAAACTGCTGCTAGTGTACCATGTTATGTATATTGTTGCTTTATTTTTATTTTTTGTCAAGCTATATTTTTGCTTATATATTCTTCTTAACTCTCACTATGTAGTTGTCGGGTGCCACGTCACAAGAATTTCATTGTGCAGGATGACGCTGTGTTGTTCGGTGCATTTGACAAATAAACCTTGAAACTTGAACTCAAATCACAATAAATGTATGGAGTAATGAAGATGCTAAGAACCTGGTAGTTAATTGGCCAATGCCAAGGTTTAGAGTTCATTTCATTGTCTTTGGGCTTCAAACCGCTATTACCCTGTAAAAAAAGAACATTTGATGTAATCAATAAAACAAACATGTGGGAGAAATTGGAACACAAAAATATGTATTAAACTATTTGACTGACCTTTCTCCCACCTTGTACCATGGAAATTATATCCACTACTTCTGTATCTGAACTGCCTCAACAACCTGTAAATCTGCAGTGGAAAACCACTGCCTAAGTCAAGACCTCTCATTGCTAGACTCTGCAGTTGTTTTTGTTCAGAAAGCATATCTAAGATCCGAGAGATGTAAGGTTTCAAAAACCAAGAGCTATATCAAATATATTCATCTTCAATGGTTCTCACCCTAATCATGACGATGTGGGACTCCAGCAAAATCTCTATGAAGTGGGGCTTCAGCACTGAAAGGCTAATGTTGGGCACTATCAATGTACACACACAAACCAACAAAACAAATCTGTCTGTAAGTACACACACACACAACATTATTATGTATCAAGCTGTGGGAATCAATACCAAAACTGAAATGAAAGGAACGGAGGCGTACATTTGGTATTGATGTGATCTTCAATATTCCATTGAGAGTTTGGGGTCTCCTTCAGATATGGGCTACATGTAACTTCCACCTGTTCCCAGCCCCTGAACAGAGAAGACGCAGCTTGACACCGGCATCACCAGTAATGTTAACAATATTTCAAAATGAAGATACAGTATCTCACAAAAGTGAGTACACCCCTCACATTTTTGTAAATATTTGAGTATATCTTTTCATGTGACAACACTGAAGAAATTACACTTTGCTACAATGTAAAGTAGAGAGTGTACAGCTTGTATAACAGTGTAAATTTGCTGTCCCCTCAAAATAGCTCAACACACAGCCATTAATGTCTAAACCGCAGGAAACAAAAGTGAGTACACCCCTAAGTGAAAATGTCCAAATTGGCCCAATTAGCCATTTTCCCTCCCCAGTGTCATGTGACTCGTTAGTGTTACAAGGTCTCAGGTGTGAATGAGGAGCAGGTGTGTTAAATTTGGTGTCATCGCTCTCACACTCCCTCATACTGGTCACTGGAAGTTCAACATGGCACCTCATGGCAAAGAACTCTCTGAGGATCTGAAAAAAAGAATTGTTGCTCTACATAAAGATGTCCTAGGCTATAAGAAGATTGCCAAGACCCTGAAACTGAGCTGCAGCATGGTGGCCAAGACCATGCAGAGGTTTAACAGGACACATTTCACTCAGAACAGGCCTCGCCATTGGTCAACCAAAGAAGTTGAGTGCACGTGCTCAGCGTCATATCCAGAGGTTGTCTTTTGGGAAATAGACATATGAGTGCTGCCAGCATTGCCGCAGAGGTTGAAGGGGTGGGGGTTAGCCTGTCAGTGCTCAGACCATACACCGCACACTGCATCAAATTCATCTGTATGGCTGTCGTCCCAGAAGGAAGCCTCTTCTAAAGATGATGCACAAGAAAGCCCGCAAAAAGTTTGCTGAAGACAAGCTGGATTACTGGAACCATGTCCTGTGGTCTGATGAGATCAAGATAAACTTATTTGGTTCAATGGTGTCAAGCCTGTGTGGCGGAAAGCAGGTGAGGAGTACAAAGACAAGTGGGTCTTGCCTACAGTCAAGCATGGTGGTGGGAGTGTCATGGTCTGTGGCTGCATGAGTGCTGCCGGCACTGGGGGGCTACAGTTCATTGAGGGAACCATGAATGTCAACATGTACTGTGACATACTGAAGCAGAGACTGGGCCGCAGGGCAGTATTCCAACATGATAACGACCCCAAACACACCTCCAAGACGACCACTGCCTTGCTAAAGAAGCTGAGGGTAAAGGTGATGGACTGGCCAAGCATGTCTCCAGACCTAAACCCTATTGAGCATCTGTGGAGCATCCTCAAACAGAAGATGGAGGAGCGCAAGGTCTCTAACATCCACCAGCTCTGTGATGTCGTCATGGAGGAGTGGAAGAGGACTCCAGTGGCAACCTGTGAAGCTCTGGTGAACTCCATGCCAAACAGGGTTAAAGCAGTGCTGGAAAATGATGCTGGCCACACAAAATATTGACACTTTGGGCCCAATTTGGACATTTTCACTTAGGGGTGTACTCATTAGACATTAATGGTTTAGACATTAATGGCTGTGTGTTGTGTTATTTTGAGGGGACAGCAAATTTACACTGTTATACAAGGTGTACACTCACTACTTTACATTGTAGCAAAGTGTCATTTCTTCAGTGTTGTCACATGAACAGATATAATCAAATATTTACAAATGTGAGGGGTGTACTCACTTTTGTGAGATACTGTATATGAGAGAACTTCAGCATAGCCCAAAACAGTCCATTTCTTACCATTTCGGGAGAGTCTTGCCAGAAGAGTAGAGCACACAGCCAGTTGCACGGTGCAGGAAGCGTACTTTGCTGCGTAACACCTTGATCAGGTCCCCCTTCCGACCCCCACAGACCTCCACCTGCCACAGGTCGTTAGGGTCACCTGTTCCATTCTGAAAGAAGCAGCAAGGAACAAGAGGCGAACATTTAGGCTGATGGATTAAACCTCCATCACATGCACACAATAAATCAATACTGTGACATCTCAGAAGGGCGCAAGTGTTGTATGTGCTTACTCACAATGCCATATCCTGTGACCTGGAAGTGTTTTTTAGTGAGAGGTGCTTCATGGCGGTGACTGTGAAGATTACGAGTGGTCCTGGTGGATATAGTAGAATCAACCATTATTGCACTGAAAAATGTGTTGTAATGTAAACATTTATACAGGTACAGTAAAGGCGCTGTCAAACTTCTGAAGGTGTTACTCTCAAAAAAATAGGGCAATATTTACTCTTTGTGCTCCAGTCGAATAATGTCACCATGACGAACAAGGTCCGGTTCTCCTGATGGTGCAGGACATCAAAAACAAGACCCAAAATGTCTGCAACGTCTGTTTCAATGGATCTACATGAGCGAGATATTCTGACTGCACAACCAAGACTTTCCTCTTACCGTTACTGTCATTGGGTCTCTGAACCAGCCACAGGTTGTTATAGTCCTTATGAAGATATGCTGTCACTTGCTGCTGCTTTGCTCCTACACCCTCTGGGTACAGATGCCAGTGAGAGTGGAGGTAGCCTCCAGCGATACGAAGGTTCTTCACCGTGATGGTGGAGCCGTATGCCAGGTCTGAAGGGGAAAGCAGAGCACAGACCTTTTTCACATTGAAATAGGACAGCTAGAAACGCATTGGTTTCCTACCGGGTACTGTGATAAGATGCCATTCAAATGGAAAAGTGGAAATATTCTGTACAACAGCACTGCTGCAAAGACATGCACTAGAAAATGTATAGAATGCTGCTGAAATCAACTCACACTCAGGCATGGATGCGTTGTGTAGGTTGTTTCCAATCAGACGGGACTGAAAAGCAGAGCTAAAAAAGCCATCTCCTGGACCACTGGAGACATGGGACAAACAGACTGAGTAAATGACTAGGCAATTTGTGGGAGAGAGAAAATGCAAAGCCACTAACAAACATACCTTTTGTTCAGGACAACAAAGTGGACTGCAAATATTGTAACATAAAAAAACAGGGGAAGAATGATAAGCCCAAACACTCTGGACAAGAAGTGCTTCCCAAAATCTGCCTGGTAAAACAAGGGAAAGAGAGCAGAAGTAAGTAATGCCCTCCTATGTTGGTCAGGGTACATCAATATTTTAGGAGAATGATAATGAGTACCAGAGAGAGGTCAAGGTCCCCCAGCAGTCTCCATAGGTCCCAGGTTGTGTTTAGTCCCACCAGCAGGATTACAAACAGCCCCACAAACTTCACCCCCAGTGCCCCAGACAGGTTCACCCCAGTCAGTACCAGCCAGAGCCACCAGGGGGCACTAAAAGGCCTTAACACCACCGGAGAGAACATAGCAACATGACTGTATGAACCTAAACATAACTGTGTGAAGTCGGTGAACATCGGTGCATTTAGCTGGTCAACGTCATTATATTAAGTCTCTCAACATCGGTGCATTTAGTTAGTCAACTTCGGTATATTAAGTCTTTCAACATCGGTGCATTTAGTCACTTACCATTGCTGTATGAAGTTGGTCAATGTCGGTTTATTATGTCGATCAATGACGGCGTATTAAGTCAGTCAACATCAGTGTATTAACTCGGTCAGCGTGGTGTATTAACTCGGTCAGCGTGGTGTATTAACCCGGTCAGCGTGGTGTATTAACTCGGTCAGTGTGGTGTATTAATTCGGTCAGCGTGGTGTATTAATTCGGTCAGCGTGGTGTATTAACTCGGTCAGCGTGGTGTATTAACTCGGTCAGCGTGGTGTATTAACTCGGTCAGCGTGGTGTATTAATTCGGTCAGCGTGGTGTATTAACTCGGTCAGCGTGGTGTATTAACTCGGTCAGCGTGGTGTATTAACTCGGTCAACATGGTGTATTAACTCGGTCAGCGTGGTGTATTAACTCGGTCAACAACGCTGTATGAAGTCGGTCAACATTACATGAAGTTGGTCAACAACAAGTCCTTTCAGTTTGATTCTAATAACTTCACTGACATTTCAGATGTAGTTCTGCTCTAGAGGTTCTTTACCTAGATATCTGCAGATTGAACTTGACCATGCAGAGCACAGCTCCCATTATGAAGAACATGAGGATGGGGTCCAGAAGGATGTACTGGGAGATGGTAATGCAGCCAGTGTCTGATTGGGGGGAAACAGACAAAAGTTTTTTGTTTCAACACCACAGAAAATTAAAACTGAAGAATCCTGTAGAAACATTAAAAATAAAGAATCCTGTATAAACGTAATTATAACATCAGAAGAATGGATTCTGTTTGGCAAGGTAGCTGGTCATTGATTACTTTGTTAAGAGTGCTGCTGGCCGATACTCACCAAATACCAGCATAGCAGCAGAGATGAGGGCTGCTGTCGATGACTGAGACAAATCCAGTACAGTGAGGTAGGCAAACGGGGGGAGACAGGAGCCCAGAGATGCACAGAACTGCAGCGGTACAGAACAAGTTCATAGGTCAAACTTGTCATGTGTGCCATTATACAATACAAACAAACACTATTTTTGTGTAGGCCTTACTCCTCTCATCCCCCAGTAGTTATGGTGCTCGTATTTGTCCCCAGGTTTAAGAAAAGGGTAGGTTCCATCGTAGCCTGTCATGTAGCCTGCTAGCCCAATCAGCATCTGAAATAGAGGGGAGTTATTTTTTTGTAAAGTTTGTTTTTTTAAGCGAATGGAGATCCTCATGGAAATGATTGTAGAAACAGAATATTTAGAATGAAGGTCATGACAATATCTTACTTTGCCAAGTGGTGGGTGGACATCAAAGAAGAAGGTCCGGTTTATGTAGTAGCTCCCCATTTTACCAAAGTGTGTCTCATCCCAGCTAAAACAGATAGGATCACAAAAAAAGGATATAGAAGCTGAGTTTATGAGCGATCCTTATAAATTCTCTTGGGCCACCACTCACCAAACATGAGGAGGTTCCTTGATTTTGTAAAAGCGTGTGGAAAAAGAAAGCAACACCACCACCAGAAAGTAAACTGTGCTTTGTATCTCATTATTTGGAGAGTAGGCGTTATGGTCATGTTGTGCTAATGTTCCATTTGAGGATTGATTGTCCCCTTCAGATAATCTATTATCTTTCGAACTGTCCTGTGTCGACTCATGATGGGTTGAATCAGGGCTCTCCGGTTCCCCAGTCTGCTGTTGGCCTCTTCGATTTCGTAGCATTGAGGATTCGCCTTTGCATTTTGTGACACATTCTTTCTTTGCCATTAGTTAAAACTGGTACAAAGTATGTTAATTGGTATTCAACAAGTACTGTATGTCACAGTGCAAAGAATAGTTAGGAAATAGGAATCAGTCCCATATGTTATCAGTTCAATGTTTCTGACTAGGTAACCGCACTCCGTAGCGCAAGTCTCCCGTTACACTGCAGATACGTGTATGCAGGGAATAGCTACCGTAGCTAACAATTTAGCATAACATACGCAACGGGTTTACCGTTAATATCTTGCGATGTTATCCGTAGTTTGCATAGTAACAAGCAATAAAGCAAAATAAATATATATCTGAGCAGTTCATCCCCGTTTTGACCTGATATTCCGTCGTACCCACTTGCTGGCTACATCTTTCGCCCTAGGAAAACAGGTATTTGTCAAAATGAGCCTCTTATCCTTGCCCTCGTTAGTGGGGCTACGGAATTCAAAGACTTCAAAGCATATACCGGAATTTTAGTAAATCATAAAAAAGTTCACATAACATGATTTATGTAAAATCAGCAAAACATTTGCAGCATGCGCACAATGTAGTCGCTTTTCAACATTCCAGCTTTATCTATGCCCAGACTAGCGTATGGCTTCTGGTATATGTATGCTTTTCCATCCTCATGAAGGTCTGATACGTGAGTGTGAAAGGATGTGAACACAATTTCCCAGTATCCAACTGAAAATCCGAACAAGCCTGGGAAACGTGGGAAATGTCCCCCAGACACCATGGTTCAGCTGTGTCATACGTCCACAGGGTGGCGTCAGAGCACAATAAATCACTGACTCGCACTTGGAGGCTCACAACGCTTGTACACTTTTTTGGGTTTATAGATAGGGTTGCCACCCGTCCCGTATAATACGGGATCGTCCAATATTGAAAAATAAAATGCACTGTCTCTTACAGAATCAATACGGGACGCGATTTGTCCCGTATTTCCGTGCACATCCTACTTTACGTTTTCACCAGCTTGGATTGACACGAGAAATAACAAAACCAAAAGAGTTTAATGAAACATAGCGGAGAAGTATTAAATCAGAATGACAGGCGAGTTGTCTGTCACTCAACGTCATCGTTGCCCCGGTTACGGAGACTCAGACGCACGGTAACATCAGCAGTGCGGTTCTCCCAGATATACAAGTTGACAGTTCTGTAAGCAGAAGATACGACCCTCCGTACGCACGAGCTGTGTGTGTATGTGTGAGAGAAATTTAACTAATATCCCACTTGGTGGAAAGTCAAGTCACTTTTATTTATATAGCACATTTAAAAACAACAAGAGTTGACCCAAAGTGCTTTACAGTCGAGGCAGATGGATTAACATCTGCCTCAAAACAGGTATGCGTGCAGGCGCTAGAACAAACATTTTGGACGAGCTTTTGATTTCCGTGGATGGGCACATTTGTCCTACTTATCAACATAGAATAGTAGTTAATGCATGACAGACGGAAAGCAAATAATCTTTGCATGCATGGCTTGCTGAGGCTATGTACTCGCAAAATACACAGCTGTCAATCAAATTTGAAAGCTTTAGTAACTTTAGTTACACATTTGTAGATTAGTGATCACATCACTTAAAGCACATTTTCGATCGCATTTGCAGATGAAGGCAAAAGAGCTAGCCTACATTCCCAACAGTAATTAGTGAAGTACAGTATTGGGAAGCATCTTACCCAAACTATTTTTGGGGGGCAATGCCCCTGTGCCGCCGGGTCTGTAAAGGAATAATACATAAAAGGCAACAATACATAATATAATACAATAGTACATATAATACATACAGGGCAAGACTAAAATGGAAAACACTTTAGACAACTAAAATAATGTAAAATCAAATCAAAGTAATACAATAAGAAGTTAAGAGAAATTGAATAAAACCAACAACAGATTTAAGCACAGTAAGAGGACGTTAAATAAGTAAAGAGTGGACTTGACAAAAACCAAGGGACAACCTCAGACTGAACTCAAAGCAAGAGAAAAAAGTTGGGACTTTAAATTTGATTTAAAATTATCAGTGGTGGAACAGGACTTAATGTGGGATGGGAGACCTCATCCTTCCTGAAGGGAGGGTTCTTGCTTCTTCCAAATATACCAAATAGTTTATTTTGAAAGACCAAACATCTTGCCCATGAATATGATCTGATGTTTTAATCCTTAATATAATTGATGCAACTGTTATTTACTCTTATTTACTTTATTTCCATTACATTCATGTTCACAGTAGCAGAGGTCTTTGAAAATGATGCATAAAAGAACAAATTGGTGCATAAAAATTCACCAGAATGCAGAAAAATAAGCATCTGACACTCTCATCGGGGAGGACCCCCAGACCCCCGCATCATTTGTGTCCCCCTGGCTTGGGGCCGCTGGCAAGGTGTCCCTTATTTTTACGCATTGAAGGTGGCAACTCTATTTATAAACGTTGTTTCGAGAAAACGATGAGTGAGCATCATGAAAGCAGAAACACCAACAAAATGTCATGGTAACCGCCAGTTACGGATATAACTAGAATCGTTATATCTGTCGCCAGTGAGGACAGTGAGAGTAAGTTTAAAATGTTCACAATGTTTTGGGAATATTGCCGTTCATTATATGCACAAGATCAGGACTGCTGCTCCAATTAACATAAATTAAATAGTATAAGCTGACTCACTAAGCTGACACTTGCGTCCTGGTCTGCTAATAACGGATGGTCGTCTCAACAAAATTGTAGAACGACGTTTGGGATTTTGCATGTTACAGTTTTTCCCGATTGCTAACAAGCATCGGTCAATACTGAAACCACTTTTGCAAAACTCTTCACAGTCTGCATTCTAACATGAATCTTGGCCAAACTGTTAATCTCACCTCCAAACCACCAAAACACTTCATAGGCCTACCTGTCTTAAAATAAGCTTGTTCAACCGTAACGCTGGCAACAATTCTCACTCAGAAACACATTGTCACTAACACACTGACCTAAAAAACACTAACATTACTAGCATTACATAAATTATGAACTTTTGTCTTGTAAGTTTTTCAAATGATTTTTCACATAGATCAGTATTTGATTATAGAATATGAATAACACCTCACATTATTGACTATACTAAAGTAAACGGAACAAGAATGAATCAGAAATGCAGCAATTTGAAGGAATATCCTTTATTTTTTCTATATCTCTGCATATTGTAAATTATACTTTTGAAAAATAAAAAGTTTAAACAAAAAAAAATTTCCTTAAATTCCAGGGCTGCAATACAGTTTTTTACGATGCAAACAAGCATTGTTCAATACTGCGGATACATGTGCAAAACTCTAAATACAGTTAACAAAATAACATGCAACTTTGCAATAAACATCCTAAATGTCTCAAAAGCAACTCTTTCTACCAAATGAAAGCTAACAGTCTCTCACAATATGCACACTTTGTCATTCATAGCACCATGACCATATCATATTTTTTTCAAATTAACCAACAGTAATTTTTATAAATGAAGAGTGTCAAACCTGTAGTGTATAGCATGTTCTGCAAGATGTGAAAAAATAAAGAAGAAAGGCTGTAATATGCTTCAATACAATTTGCTGGATTTTTGCAAATTACTGTATTTTGCTTTTTGCAGAGTAATTCCACATAAATAAATAATTCCAGTACTGTTAAACAAACAAAAAGTGTATACACACTATGAATATGCCTAGCATATTCAGTCAACCCTGTCTGCTGCATTGGGCCACAAGTTCTCATCCACATCACACCTTATGGCCTCTTGCACAATACACATGGGAAAGAATCTCTTTGCATGCCTCATCCATCCCTGGCAATCTTCTGGAGAGATGTCCAGGCATCCTGCATTCACTGCATCCAAGAGAGACACCATGGGCTGCAAACTGCTCTGTGACTGCATGGGAGTGGCGTAATGTCACATTGTCCCATACAATCATCCAGGTTTCCATGTTCCTTCTGACTTGCCCTCTATCTTCACCTGGCAAAAGCCTTCCATAGAGGTCATCCATGAATGAAAATCAGCTGTGAATAATTAAGAGTTATTATGATTATTTTATTTTTATTTAAGTGTTTCTATTTTGCATTTACTGTAGAAATGTAAAACATTGCAGTCTAATTCAATTTTGAGTAGCTTTTGAACTTAAGTTTAACAGTTTTGATGAGGGTATCTTAACATTTGCAAAATGGTCTGTGGATACATTGAGTTTTGTTGATAGATGTGTTTTTGTGAGACAAGTATTTATGAAATTTGAAAGATGTTGTCAATGAATGGATTTTGTGTTCATGAAAAATGATCCACAGGTTGCCACATAGAGTGTTGTTGTGATAAGACCTAACTGCATTTAGAGTTTTGCACATGTATCCACAGTATTGAACAATGCCTGTTAGCAATCGTAAAAAAAAAAACTGTAAAAACTAACATCAACATGTATAGTATAATCACTAGCCTCTCTGTATTGTAGGGGCCAAGAGTGGTTTGTGTAATGGTAAACCATCATTGGACAGTGCTGCTCACATATTAATGTGATGTTAGCTCCTCTCTGGCCTGGGACATCCATGGTGGTTCTCTGACCAATTTTGCCAGGTTGAATCCGGCTTCATCCACAAAGATGAATTTATGTACAGTTTGCCTCGCTGCCATTTCCATTACTCTTTAAAAAAACAGTAAATCCAGTTTTACTTTACATTATGCATAAATGTGTACACCCTGTTATGTTATTGAACAGACATCTTACCTGGACATATTGATACGGGAGTTCTATCACACATTCACCGTTTCTCTCAAAGGGTACAGTGTACAACACTTGCCATCATTCTGTTTTGAATGTGTTTTTAACAGTTTTGGGAACAGTGTGTTTGAAATTTTGAAACGTGCTGCGAATATATTGTTTTGCTGTTGGTGGAGTATGAATGAGAAAAGAGTTCATGGATTTTGGAGAATGTGTTCATTGAATGCATTTTTTGTGAAGGCAATGAAAAATGATTCACCATTTGGTCCACAATCCACATACACTTCTGTTTCCCTGACTGTGTGAAGAGTTTTGACAATGTGACTTCAGTATTGACCGATGCTTGTTAGCAATCGGGAAAACTGTAATAAAGCTATGCTTATTTGACCTCATGTACGTTAATATGACTTCGGTACACTAATTGTTTTACGTAGTGTCACTACACTAACGGATATGGAAATGTCACCATGATTTACCGAATGCTATTCTACAGACCACAACATTCTGGGAGGGAATTTAGCTGGTCAGAAAAAGCAAACTGGATGTATATAAACAATGTTCTCTCCCAACATAATCATCAAAACAATATGATATGTTTCAGTTAAATAACTAAAAAGGTGTCATGTCACCATCTCAACAACTTATGACGTAGACCAGAGGCGTCGCTAGGATCACAATACATTCGGGGCTTAGTACAAGGTTTTGAATGTACACGCGGAAAATTTCGATGTACGCGTTAGCGGCCTACACGTCTACATTGTCATAATGCGCGTTCGGAGTTATAGATGAATAGATCAGGGGCTATTTTTTTATTATTATTTTTGGCTATAGCCCCGGACGCCAGACCTAATGACGCCACTGACGTAGACTGCAATCCTGTCTCGCGGAGGTTCAGTTTATTTGCGTAAAAAAACTTAGTTTTAGAAATTATATTGTAACCTGGAGAATTATGTTGTTGTATAATGTGTGTAGCATATTTCACAGATAAGGGAGCCAAATGTTGATATTTTACATTTTAATTTTGATGACTGATAAGTAAACAAAAGGAATGAGCATGATATTTTAATTGACCACGGCATACACCACAAATGGTGGATTACAAAGCTTTAAATAATATCAAATACATGTTCAAAATGTGTTTTAACTCAATGTGTGGAGGGATGAATCATACAGTAGACTCTATATATAGTACAGTGAACATCTTTAAATGCAGGTTAAGGGCATCAGTCATTGAACAAAGGCATCCTCCAAATATGTATAATGTAGGTGCTGGCAAGATCTCTTTGAATAGGAAGTTTGAGAACATAACCAATCAGCAATTGTGTGTTTCTAAGGGCAATGTTTACTTGGAAATGCTTAATAGTAATAACTATTTTCATTGAAAAATATCACTAGAATTAGATGTTTCCAGTAAGATTGTTTCAAAGGCAAAAAGGTGGACTTTTAAGGGCACAATCTAGTAATTCTTGCAAATCAAAAGGCATTTGTCTTTGTATTGTACTTGTAGGATCAATGGCATCACATTGCGTTGGAAACAGTGCTGCCATTCCCTAAAATTACATGTCAATGTCTGCTCCACAGGGCAGAATACATACACTTTCTCTGGTACAGTGTAAACCACTTTTCTCATACATAAAGATATGTTTAAAATCATTTTTACAGAAATATATAAATCTACATTGCTAAACTGTAATGCTGGATTTTTTTAAAATGTTCTATGTCAAACAAAAGTATTGGTTGCACTATATGCATTATTAGAATGTAACAAAAAATTAATACATAGTACTAGATCTGTACAAAATATCCCAAACCTCTTCAACAAAGCCTGTGCTCACATTCAGAGATGCATCAATTGAATTGTTCTTACATGGGATCTGACGTAAATTATGAATGTGGTTGAATGTAAACTTGTTTTTTTGCCACAGGACATTATATGTGCTTAATGCGTGTCTACTACTCTCTGATTAGTAGGAGTTGGCTAGTGGACACTATACAACATATTACATAGTTCATCATATACATTTACAGCCTTTCAAAGCCTATACTCAATGCTCTCAAACAACATTCCATACTCAATCCTCTTTCTCTCTCTCTGTCCTCAGTATACGTTTGCAATAGGTCAAAGCAACATTGGGATAGCCTGTGACGATGGGCTGGACTTTGTCTGATCCCAGTTCTTGCTCTTGAGACTGGCTACTTTGCCACCAGAGCCTTTTTAGTTTAAGGGATGAACAATGTAGGATTGCACTGTTATGAATGTCCAAGTATTTTTCCAGACTGAGAGAAACAAAGTGGACTAGTGGAAGGGGTCGCAAATCGAAGAACAAGTGGTTTCAAAGTGACTTACAGCAATGTGCTTATTATATCACAATATGAATGTAACATGTGGCATGCTTACAACAATCAGATTCCTCCAGGTTTAGTCATCCAGCTTCCAAAAACAAATCATATTGTTCCTCCTCATCATTAGTGAAGTATATTGGTCAGACAAAGAAAACAATATAAATCATATGCCCTCTGAAATGGTTTTCTTTCTAACTTTGCAGAGCCTTGTCATGTACCTGAAATAAATAATCAACCACAAAGACAAATGCAGGACAAAACAGATGCAGAAAATATGTATGCCTGGGGTCACTGAATAGAAGGTCAGTCCTCATAAAATCCCTTTAAGGCAAATGCAAATCTTAAGAAATAGGATATCCCATGAATACATTCACTGCACAGATCCTGGTTGCCTGTGAAAATTTTCATGTGTGTGGTGGAGAGAAAATATCAAAGAGTCAATGAGACAATGTGTGTGCGCGTGTGTGTAGAGGACAAGCATGGACGTTTTAGCGTTCTTGATGGAGGTTTAGTGCCAGACCCGATGAGAGGGCGATGAGAGGTCAAACTTAGTTTCCTGCAACTTTTTCTTTAAGGCCAGACAACGGGACCTCTTGGATGCATTCATGAGGCCTAGCTGAGGCCTGGAAGCCAGGCAGGCAGGTGCACTTGTATGACCCCTCAGTGTTGGTACAGACTCCGTTCTCACACAGCGCCACTTTGTCGTTGATGTCCTCACACTCGTTTATATCTGCAGGGAAAGGAGACATGCAGTGTTAGGACGAGAAACCAGTTTCATAGCAACTGCAGCTGTTCACACCAGCAGTCCCAGAGAGTGGCCTGCACAGTATGGGTGCTAGAATGGGTACATAGTCAGGTTATCTGGAAACAGGTGCGAACGCTTGTGTTCTGACGCCCATGGTCTTTCAGTTGAAATTCCCTTTAGGCAATTCTACAAACTATGTGAAAATATCATTATTCACCAAAATGTGGAGTTTCAACCAGAATAGCTTTCACTTAAAGAGCCTCCACTCCATGCACACACACACACACCTTCTTGCAGCGCCGCTTTAAAGTTAAAAAGTATTTTTTTACCCAAATTAGGCATGCCGTCATATTGCGTGTTTGGGTTTGATATGACTTGAACTCTGTCTGACCATACATACAGCAGATGATACAAGTCAGATGTTTTTGCTTACACTAAAATACACTGTATAAAATGTATTTTCACTGTTGGCCTTCAAGTGGTTTCTATTTCCTAATCTGGCATGAGAGGTTTGATTGTCATTTCTCTGCAGTCAAACTCAAAATACCCTCCTCCCTCTGTTTATGTCATTTCTGTGCGGGAAATGCTGGTGGTATTTATACCATGACGCTTGGAAGGGACGCTTCGCTCCCACAAGTGTTTTCACAAATTAGAACCACAGAGCGGGAATCCACTCCATTCTCCTTGTGTTCTGGAAAAACTGTCGGCCTTGAGGCTGATAGCTCTCTATGTGGAAAGATTCCTGTTCCATTCCGTAATCTCAGCACATCATTACGAGTGAAGGGTTTCACTTCCTAACTAAACAAACACGGCACATTTAAAACGTGTAATATCCATGTACTACACAGCGTGGCTGCAATTCAAGGGCTCTTGGCCTGTTGGCAGGTTGTTTCTACAAGTTCAGTCAAGAGGGTAAAGTAATGTAAAAATCCCCTTGTAGAGTGCTTTGATCATTTTCTCATGAAAAAAAACAAAAACAAAGCAAGATTGTAAATGCGAGAGTCTCATTGGACTACGTGATATTGCATGGTGAGTTACCTCACTAAGAGAGAACCCCAAGACCTGTCAACAAAATGCAAAAACCTGGGGGAGACTTCTTCACCGCAACAGCAGGGTTTGAGCCCGAAACATACTGTACATAGAAACTGAATAGATCAAAGGGTTCCCTACTCATTTCTTACTAGAAATCTATAAATTCCCAGAAGAAATAATAAATTTTCGAGAAATTCCCAGAAGAAATAATCAATCTTCGAGAAATTCCCAGAAGAAACAATCAATTTCTCTGTTCTCAAAGACAGACCATAATCTGAGTCTGAATGTGGTTGGTTCATGAGAATGGAAGAGCAACGTACCGACGCAGGCCATTTTGGTGAGGTCAAGCTCGTATCCATCAAAACAGTCACAGGTGTAACCTTCCCTCACTCGCACACACCGGCCATTCTCACAGCCATTCAGGACACCACACTCCTCTGCTCTCAGGCCCTCGAAGCCGTCTGGTTGGACAGAAACAGCATGTCAGTCAATTCAAAATCCTTATAGTGTATAATGTGTTTGAGCAGCCGTATTTGCAATAAATGATGCAGTCACCATTGTACGGGTCTACGGGACGAGGTTGGAACTCTCTCGGTCTGTGGACAGGGACGCGAGGTGGCGGCTCTCTGTCTCTCACGCGTGAGATGTAGTCGTCTGTGAATAGGGGGATACTCTGGGTGTCCTCCGGGCTGTAGTAGATGTCCCCCGGTCCACTGATGGGCCCCGCTCCGTAGTTGTCCCAGTACGGGGGCATATAGGGCCCCCCAGGACCGTACTCATAACCTGGCCTCTCTCGTAGACTGTCAGACCCCCCTCTCCTATGCAGGTTACACATGTTTGCGTAGTCATCTGATCCAATGCACACACAAAGACACAGTGTTGCAGTTAAACTATCCCAATGAATCACGGGTCACTGAAGTGATTTCAGCAATATAAGTGTATGAATGACAACTATCTTTGGCATTTGTCTCTAACCAGAGTCCCTAGTGGGGCAGAAGGCACACTCTCCACCCCAGGCTAGACCATGGAGACAGCAGCACTCAGTGTAGGTGGTCCTCGTGTTTAAAACGGGCTGGGAACAGACAGTCTCTTCTATCAGGCCCAGCCAGCAGATATCCAGACCATTGTCCTGATCAGGCTCAACGTTCTCTGTGGTGTGAGGGACAGAGGGGACAGGGAAGGGACCAGGGTTGAAACAAGGGAACAGGCAGACGTTCGGCAGAAGTGGAAAGGGAGAGGGTTTTTTTAATGATTGTATGTTGTTAATGTCAAACAGATGTCTCCCTGCCTGCTGGAGGAGAATGTTTGTAACGGGATGAGCCTGGGGGTCAGCTACGATCTTTCTGTCATTCTGTCATTGATCAGCGTCTGTAGGAGTCCACTGTTGCTGTGTGAGATTGTGCATTTGTGTGTGTATGTGTGAGTGTATGTGTGTGATAGTAAAAGTAGAAAGAATCTGCCCTTATCAGGATCTTCTGCCGATCCCCATGAGGACTAAGTCAATGTCCAGATTAGTGGTTAGGTTTAGGGTGCAATTTATAGTACATTTGGGTTAGTTTTACAATTTAAGTTACTTACACACCTAGGCATTACATCTTAGGTTTAGGGTTGGGCATAAGAACAAAATTTAGGCATAGATTATTAGTGTTAGATTAGTACAGTAATGTTGGGATTAGGGTTACAAGGACAGAAACACTATGCTGTGTGTGTGTGGGTGTGCGTGCGTACATACGTGTATGTCTGTCTGTTTTTGTGTGTGTGTGTGTGCGTGCGTGCGTGTGTGTGTGTGGTTGTGTGTGTGTGTGTGTGTCTGAGTGTGTGTGTGTGTGTGGGTGTGTGTGTGTGTGTGTGGGTGTGTGTGTGGGTGGGTATGTGTGTGTGTGTGTGTGTGTGTGTGTTAGTGGTCCGTACCCTCTGTGATGTTAAGGCTTATGCAGCGGCGGCGAGTAATGTCCAGGACCAGAGGTGGACTGCAGAAGCAGTTGAAGGAGCCAGGGGTGTTCACACACTCCCCGTCTACACACAACCTCTCCGTCAGGCACTCGTCATAATCTGGAGCAAACACACACAGTCAATGAAGTCCCGATATTTAGAGCAGATTCAGTGGGACAGATGGAGACCTTACCAGGCGAGACCTCACCTACACACTCCAGACGGATGTTGTCGTAGTAGAAGCCTGTACGACAGAAGCATGAGTATGAGGAAAAGATGTTTGAGCAACGTCCATTCTTACAGATATCTGGCCCAAACATCTCACACTCGTCCACATCTGGTAACAGAGAGAAGGAGAGGGATGGAGAAATAATCAGATTTCTGGTGATAAATAAACTGTAATAAACATTGAAATCTCACATTTACATATTAGAATCTGCTTATTTCCGGCACACCGCCTATTGCACAGATGTCATACTCAGTGATATTTTGTTAATTCCTTGTACTTGATGGATTAATAAAGTTAATTATGTAGGAACTACTCTGAACTCGTTGTCTTAAGTTTTTATTGAAAGTAAAAAAAACTGAACTAGCAGATACTAGGCCCTCGGTGAAATGTGTGCTGTAGCTAGCTTGACCAAAAAAAGCTGATCCTGAAATGCTGGACCCCTCAAATGACTGCTATAAATGAGCATGGCACCTTGTTGAGCCAGCCTGCTCTATTAGAACAAGCTGTGGATGCACAAAACTTAAACTTAAAAACTTGCTTAATTAGCTAGGTATGCAAGTATCCCGTCATGGCATAAAGGGCTAGCTTTAAAGAAGGTCATAAATGAGGTGGGAAATTACGCAGAACTTTTTTAACTGTTGCCTTGGGTGGAAATAAAAGGGTTGCTGAAACAGCAATGTTCTTTGTGTTGGACCAAAATAATGGGATATAGACAAACTTTGAAGCTCTAAACAGAAGCTAGTGGCTTCACAAGATATAATGGTAGTAAACTACCTTTGAAACTCTGCTTTTCTAGACTCTGTGAGGAAGAAGTCAGGGGCAGAAGACCAATCCCGTGTGGACATAACTGGTCATACTCGGCTAGAGAAAGAAACAAGAATAAATGGACAGACATAATTTATCTTTTCTGTGACATATATAGTGTTGAGCAAACAAATAGTTGTATATAAATCCTGAATGTCTCTTAAATGGTGATAATAGATCAGTCTTGGGAATCTCACTGCACATATTGCATACTACAGTAGGCCTAGCTCTTCCTGGGACACACTATAGTAGGCCTACCTCTCCCTGGGACATGCTATAGTAGGCCTACCTCTCCCTGGGACATACTATAGTAGGCCTACCTCTCCCCAGGACATACTATAGAGGGCCTCCCTCTACCTGGGACATACTATAGAGGGCCTACCTCACCCTGGGACACACTATAGTAGGCCTACCTCTCTCTGGGACATACTATAGTAGGCCTACCTCTCTCTGGGACATACTATAGTGGGCCTACCTCTCCCTGGGACAGGACATGGGTGGATCTCACAGTCGTCCCCCCAGCCAGTCCCCACTGTGCAGCAGCACTCCTGCTTGGTGGTGTTACGAGACAGCACGTTGTCGCAGAAGTTAGCATCATTCAGATTGTAGTAACACTCCTTCCTCTGCTCCTCCTTGGGGGAGGCTGGCTTAGGAGGGTCACTGATGTGTGCAGCAGCTGTAAAACAATCACACCGCACATGCAACAGAAATACAGAGAGTCACTGTAAGGGGAATTTGCTGAATTAATTGTGACACTAGTTGACCACCTTCAGTGTTGAAAAGTAAAGACTAAAGCCATGAGACCAGTGTTGGAATCCTGGTAGTGGATTAGGCCAGAGGTCTTTGGCTGACCCGTACTGGCTGCTCATTCCACAGACACGGTCTAACGCATTTCAAATCTATATAGCGGGATTAGCTAAATTGAAACATTGGTATTTGACTCAACACACCATTAATGCGCACACATGATTGATTACAACATGTCAAAAGCAAACAGCGGAATGTGGTCAAAGTACACAAGGCATTCTTGGGGTTTAATACCAGCTGAGAACAAAAACACCCCGAATAAGAAAATGTGGCTTATCATGTCCAACATTGAAATGTATCATTTCCCTCAGTGCACACAAGATTTTTTTCAGCAAAATGGTTTGTCTACAATTTTTAATTTCCGGGGTAGGTCTTTTGTTAACAGATTGGATGTGTCTTGATGTATCGAGCATAGTACTGTTAGCCTCTGTGAGACAGATGACCGGTTGCTGAGGACCACACCACAAGACAAAGAGTTAAGGTTGCAGGATGTTCTGGTCATGATTGACCTGTACTGCCTGCCTGCACAAGGAGGATCTTTTGAAAAGTGGGTGGCCCGAAGGAAGGGGTCAGCGGTGATCTTGCCTGCATGTCTCCTAGCCTCCTTGTAGGACCAAGATGGAGGGCAGGTGGAAGTCAATGACCCCTTCTGCAGACCGTTAAATGCATGGCAGTTCACCTCCGCAGGAGCAGACACAAACTCAAACCAGATGGTGTAGAGCTAGATAAGGACCGACTGGGAGATTTGTTTTTCTTCAGCTGCCTCAAGCAATACACCCTCTGGTGGGCCTTCTAACTGATCGCTGTGAGGTTGTCCTCCCATCTGAGATTGTGGGACCATGACATGATGTGACAGTCCCTAGGAATTTGAATTATTCTGCCGAACTAACAGCTGAATCTCAAGAGGGAAAGGGGGACGGCTTCATGAATATCTCTGCCGGTCCGGATGACCATGCTGTAGAAGTTAGGTTGATTTTAATTTTCTCAAGCCCTGACATGCAGTACTGGGACTCAGGAAAAGCATAGCTTGTGGACCAGGCAGAGCCTGTTAGACATGCCAAGATCCCCAAACACACAGGTTAAGCTTTTAATAGAGTGTCTAATCGACTGGGGCTCCTGATGTGTCAATCTTCTCTTGTCTTTCCTCGGGTCAGTCCAGTCTTGCTCATCAGCTACAAAGGAAGCAGGACCCCTCGTCCAACAGATCAGTGATATCAGCACTCTCAAAGATGGGGGGAAGATGGTTATGCAACCAGCTCTTTATTTGCTTTGCCAAACCAGCTTTGGGCAGGGCGATGTCTAAGCAGCAACTCACTTGGTTACGGAGACAATCTCCATGGAATACAGTATGGCAATAACGTGTTGCCCTGGGGGACCGCTGGTGTGTCCGGACACTTCCTTTGGGTAGTCTGCCGTAAGCCGCTCAGTGTACCAACAGTCTGGCTTAGAGGAGAGCTTGGACTGCATCATGCTTTATACACAGCAGATCAGTTTGCTATTTGTCCTTTGTGGACTTGAACTGTAATGCATTTAACCTTTTAGGGCTACAGCATAACTCTTCCCCATCCAACAAGCACAAAGTAAAACAGCAGATTTGTCTAATAGAAATAGGCACTAAATAGCTAAATAACTTGTGCCCTTTTAGTTCCCCAGGTGTTATGATAATGTAACACGCCTCATTAAGACAGTGAAAACTCAATCCCCCAGCGATAAGTCCCATTAGTCTCCGTGTGTGCTGTGTTACCCTGCAGACGGCATTGGCTGGTGATGGGATCAAATTCCTCATTGTCGCTGGGGCAGATGCACAGGAAGCTGCCATCCGCGTTCTCACACAGGGCCTCTCCACACAGCGCTGTGCTCATCTCACACTCGTTGATGTCTGCACGGGGCGGAAAGTGGGGGGGGGGGGGTTTTGGTTGAGTATTAAAGCCATGCATAGTCCAGACACAGGGATATAGAGCGCGCACAGACACCAGCATGCGGTGCATTGCACAGACACATCCATGCACAACGCGCCGCACAGGCCTAACGCACCCGGGCACGCAGCAAGGCGTACACGACAACCATTTTTGAATATACCTTTTTAGGAGTCACTCACCCACACAGCCGTGCGCACCGCCGCCCGCAGGGGGGTTGGTGTAGCCCCGGTCACACTGACACCGGTACGACCCGTCGGTGTTCTCACAGAAGCCGTGGTCTCCGCAGATGGTCTCGTTCACACACTCGTCGATGTCTAAACAAGGGAGCACCCAGATGAGCATAACAAAACATGCCGCGTTCCAGTGTTCCTCTGGTGCGCGTGTGTACCACGTTTCACATGGCTGGATTGCTAATGACTGTGTTGCAACTACTAAAATAAATACTACTACTGCTACGATGTTCAATATCAATAGCAATCACCGTCATCATAACGTCAAATGGAAAAAATGTACTCGGGGAGAGAACTGGACTGTTTACAGCTTTTAAAGGGACACCGATTATTTGATTTAATCCATTCTGCTGGCTATGGTGGCTATCAGTGTGTAAGGTTTTTAAGAGCTGCCTCTCATGATGGCTACAGTGTTAAAGTATAACCAGCATCTGGAAACCTTCAGGATCTAACAGTTCCACTGCTGGGGTCGATGGTTTGAGAAGTGACTTGTTGCTCATTTACTGTGCCAGCAACGTCTTGGATTATGTAACAACATGGGTCTGGTTTACAGACAAAGAAGACTCCACATAAGGCAGGAAAGGGGTATTTTGTCATTCCAAACAGGTCCAATGCATCAATCTAAGCAGGGGAGAGGATCAGAACTCCTTCAGAAGATGTTCTGGTGCAAAAGGACAATGAGGCCCACAACTGGCAATCTTATACAGCTGCTTGCATGCATATGCATCTTAAAGTCAGGAGATAAATGTTGTTCTGTGTATATTTGAATGTGTAAGGTGAGGTAAGCGTGGACCTTAGAGCTGTTATAACTGGACCAGATAATAATACTTTTGATTCCAAACCACCCTCTGTTCAAGGGGAACATTTGTTACCAATTTCTTACATCCATAATTTAGTATTTCTTGGCGTATGGTGACAATTCAGACGCCAAAGACAGATACTCTCGGAGCGACCAGGCTGATTATAATTGCTTAAAAACAAACATATGGTTTGATCACACTTCAGTCATAGTTTTTCCCAGGTCAATCATATGATATGCTGGTCAGTGTTAATCTGCTGGTGCAGTGACTACGTTCCAAGTCACTAGGTTTTGTGACACTCAATAATGACTGTTCCTACATGGCTTCCACATGTTATCACGTGTTCCCAGAGAGATCACAGAAAGGTAAACGGCACACAAAAGACACATTCAGCAGAATTCACTCTTTTCTGGAAGGGCACCTTTGTTGAGGAATCTGTGGGACATTTGCCAGGTTCTCTGCTTGGTTCGAAACCACATGCTGTGTGTGTTCCTTTCTAATTAGAGTCCAAAGATCTGAATCGGCAAAAACTAATCTTGTACAGGCCATTTACAGTAGGGGGGAAATGGAGAAGTATCTGGTACTGCATTCTGTTAGTTACGAGTATGACAGAATGACAGGCACAGTAGATAGTCCACTGTAATGCTGGGACATATACAGTAGTAACCCTGTATGTGTTATTAAGCCTGCTGTCACATCAATTGGGAAAAAATGAAATACAGTGGCGCCTAGGATACATAAACTTCAGCAGATTTGTTGAGAAAAAAAAGAAATGACATTTACATATTGTCTAGCAGCTTTTCATTCTGTCTCTATGCTCTCGTAAATGGTGTATCATTCGAGGAAGGAGGGGAGTGAGCCAAAACGACACATTACAAAACCCATTCAGCAGGGACGGAGATGGTTTGGCTTGGGCCCTGCTGTGCTATTACATTACAAAGGAGTGCATTCTGGGAGGCTTGACCTGCTGTGCAGGGGACATGGGTCAGGGAGAGAGTGAAAGCCATCCCAAAGATGGTCTTAAATAGTACTACTAGTGATGTCAGCCAAATGGCTCTGACGTGATTAAAATAAAACCTGACATGGGGTCATAAATTAGAGCCACCAAAATCTGTGTTTTTCCTTTACAAACATAATAGAGGGAGCAATTATCCCAAAACATTTAGCTGTTCATTAACAATGTTGACTTTGATTAGGGAAAACAAGCTGTAGACCCTTTGCACCACGTCGACTTGAACTACAGACTTAGTAAGGTGAGGCGTACGCAAACAGTGTGAAGAACATTTCGGCATGTGTGAAAAGCTTAAGTGGGGTTTTGGACGGTGAGTGTTAGGAAAAGCAGCCAGCTGGGAGGTCTCTCAGGATGGTAATATAAGCTCTCAGCTGCTACATGAAATAATCAGTGTCTGCCCTAAAATTTTCATTCATCTGAAACATTGAAACTATGTCCCCGTTTCCACGTGTAGCGATGCTATCAAATCATAATCTTGGGGAGGAATTAGAAGGTCGGGGCCACATATTTTTAATGGTCTTTCCATGGCATAGCCACAGGACTGACATTCTTACTAAACTTTTCAATTAAGACTTGACATGCATGTCTGACTGGACATGCATGTCTGCATGTCCAGTCAGAGAGTGAGCATGTTTATCACAGACCAGGCTTAGTGGCATGTGTGATATGAATAATACATGCTCTATTTCTTATAACACAAGTTGGTATAGCATTTTCAGCAACACACAGGACTGCGAACGCCGACACAGTCCAGCAGGAATTATGATACTCTTTACACATCATGATCACAGTGGTTATGTCAAGAAGCATGTGAGACTGAAACGCCCCAGGGGTGGATTTCAGCTGAGAAGTGGTGTGAGGAGTTTAGATGAGAGGTGCTGAGCTGATGAGTTCCTCCCACCCCGACTCCCCTCCTAATGGTCTGACCCAGGAGCCTTCCTGAGCCTGGAGATAGTTCAGGCATGCAGGCCGGATCAGGTGAGCAGGTTAAGTGGGGGGGTCTCTCTATTTTAGTGTGGAGGGACCGTGGGGCTGGTTGTCCGTTGGCTCACCCTCCACACGTCTCCCTACTGCCTGGTTCTCTGGGCAACACCTGGTCTGACTGGACTCATACGGAGGCCAACAGGGTTAGTAGACACACAGGATTGACCGGGGATTTAGGAAGAATATTCATTTTATAGGTATGCATGTTTCCCTGTTTAATCTGACATTTCATTCCCTGAACCCATGCAACCTGGGCATATATATATATATATAAATACATATACATACAGTGGATATAAATGTGGATGTTAAAATGCCAGGTTTTTGTGTCGTAAAAGAATGAGACAAAGATAAATCATGTCAGAACTTTTTCCACTCTTAATGTGACCTATAATGTGAACAATTCAATTGAACAACAAACTGAAATCTTCAAGGGGGAAAAATTAAAAACAAAAACATTACAATAACCTGGTTGCATAAGTTTGCACTCCCTTTTATAACTGGGGATGTGGCTGTGTTCAGAATTAACCAATCACATTCAAACTCATGTTAAATAGAAGTCATTACACACCTGCCATCATTTAAAGTGACTCTGATTAATCACAAATAAAGTTCAGCTGTTCTTGTAGGATTTTCCTGATATTTTCTTAGTTGCATCTCAGAGCAAAATCCGCAGAGAGCTTCCAAAGCATCAGAGGGATCTCATTGTTGAAAGATATCAGTCAGGAGAAGGGTACAAAAGAATTTCCAAAACATTAGATATACCGTGGAACACAGTGAAGACAGTCATCATCAAGTGGAGAAAATATGGCACAACAGAGACATTACCAAAAACTGGACGTTCCTCCAAAATTGATGAAAAGACGAGAAGAAAACTGGTCAGGGAGGCTTCCAAGAGGCCTACAGCAACCTTAAAGGAACTGCAGGAATATCTGGCAAGTACTGGCTGTGTGCTACATGTGACAAAAATCTCCCGTATTCTTCATATGAATGGGCTAAGGGGTAGGGTGGCAAGACGGAAGCCTTTTCTTACAAAGAAAAACATCCAAGCCCGGATGAAGTTTGCAAAAACAAACATCAAGTCCCCCAAAAGCACGTGGGAAAATGTGTTATGGTCTGATGAAACCAAGGTTGAACTTTTTGGCCATAATTCCAAAAGGTATGTTTGGCGCAAAAACAACACTGCACATCACCCAAAGAACACCATACCCACAGTGAAGCATGGTGGTGGCAGCATCATGCTTTGGGGCAGTTTTTCTTCAGCTGGAACTGGGGCCTTAGTCAGGGTGTAGGGAATTATGAACAGTTCCAAATACCAGGCAATTTTGGCACAGAACATTCAGGCGTCCGTTAGAAAGCTGAAGATGAAGTTCACCTTTCAGCACGACAACGACCCAAAGCACACATCCAAATCCACAAAAGCATGGCTTCACCAGAAGAAGATTAACATTTTGGAATGGCCCAGCCAGAGCCCAGACCTGAATCCAATTGAACATCTGTGGGGTGATCTGAAGAGGGCTGTGCACAGGAGATGTCCTCACAATCTGACAGATTTGGAGCGCTTTTGCAAAGAAGAGTGGGAAAATATTGCCACGTCAAGATGTGCCATGCTAATAGACACCTACCCAAAAAGACTGAGAGCTGTAAAAAAATCAAAAGATGCTTTAACAAAGTATTAGTTTAAGGGTGTGCACACTTATGCAACCAGGTTGTTGTGAGTTTTTTATTTTTTATTTTTCCCCCGCAAAGATTTCAGTTTGTTTTTCAATTGAATTGTTCACGTTATAGGTCACATTAAAGGTGGAAAAAGTTTTGACATGATTTATCTTTGTCTCTTTCTTTTACATCACAAGAACCTGGCATTTTAACAGGGGTGTGTAGACTTTTTATATCCACTGTATATATATTTTTTTCTTTTTTTGTTTGAGCAGAATTGGCGGAGCTGTCACTTATTGATTTGCAACAGTGTATGGGTGACTCTATTGGCACTTGACTTGTGTTGGAGTTGTCCAGAGCGCTTCACATGAACTTTTTTCAATACAACAATGTAGAGTAGCCTACACATTCCTGTCGTGAATCTTGTTCACTCGCCACTTGTCTGTGAATCCTGTCTAACAGCGTGTTACCAACTTGTATGTTAGAACACAGTCTGCGCTGTTCCAAGTTATATTGGAATATCTACAGGAACAGCCGCTCCTCCCCTTACCATTTTCTGAAACTGGTCTTGAGATGCTATGTGTGTGTGAATCCACCTGTTAATCATGCTTTTAGCATGGTAAGTTATCCTTATTTTATGTTATGTTGTTGCTAGCCTAAGCTTAGCATTGATGTCGTTGCCAGTTGCATTTCCACTAAAATATATTATGATAGCGGAATCAACAACTTTCCTGCTGTGCATAAATACATTACAGATCACTCCTCTTTACAGTTGGTGGGTAAACATCTCTAGCTTCTTGCCTCCCTTATGTCTTTGCCTATTTAGGTAACCTACCTTATTGCATTTGGTTGAATTTGGTTGTGGCCAAACACCTATTTGCCCTTACCTGATCCCCATTCTGACCACATTTTAGCCTAAAAATCAAAGGCCAAAACCACTAAAAGCTTAGGTGTGATTCAGTGGCTGCAGCTCTCCAGATGGGGGGCTGATAATGTGTTTCATACAGTATCCTAAAATGGCCGTTATTGTCCTTGGTACCTAGATCAAGAGCACAATGGTAGGAGATGGTAGAACTATTGGATCAGAGACACGTAACTTTCTGTTTCAATTTACGTGGGCTACATATGGATTCTGACAGTCATTGTGGTAATTTGAGGGGAGAAAGGGCCATGACATACCCTGTTCTAACGGACTAATTAGAAAAAAGACAGCTCCTGCACCTAATTTAAAATGAAGTACTGTCCATAGTTTACAGTAAAACCTAGTATGTCTTTAACATAATGCACAGCTTTTTAAACAGTGTTTATTCATACAAATCTGAACACATTCTAAAATTGTGATTAATTGAAAGTAACTACAGGCGTTTTTGTGATTAATTGTGATTAATTATTTGAATCCTTTGACAGCACTAATATATATATATATATATATATATATATATATATATATATATATATATATATATATATACAGCTCTGGAAAAAATTAAGAGACCACTGCACCTTTTTCTTTCCTTTCCAAAAAAGTTGGAAAGGATGGTTTTGAGTGAAGAACAGAATGTTAAAATTAAGAGACCACTGCAAATTGAAAGCTTCTGTTCCTCACTGAAAACATTCCTTTTCAACTTTTTTGGAAAGGAAAGAAAAAGGTGCAGTGGTCTCTTCATTTTTTCCAGAGCTGTATATATATATATCTGTCTGCCACAAAAAAATGTATAGCCACAATGGCGAACTGCAGCTGGGAAGAAAGGATAAAAACGAGAGCCATCTATTTTTCCGCCAGCGTAAACATAGTGACAAATGCACGGTGCTTGTCTTGAAATCAGTATCCAGGAGAGTCTCACAACAGGTTGTCCTACAGCTGAATGTAATTCTCCAAAAGACAGAGTATAGTTGCAGCTGAAACTCTGCTGAGGAGAAAGACTATTTTCCGATTTTGTATTATGACCACAAAATGAGTGTGGCTAGCAGAGCCAAAGACAACTGCTTCCCCATCGGAGGCCTGAGAGTAAAAATAAAACAACGCCCCTTGGAGAAATGGTAAATTACAGCGTCTGGCCTCTGTAAATATTTGATGATCTTTACAAGCAGACAAAAAAGTATCAGAGTAATTGAGCTCCCTCCCCCAGACACTTTATTGGGGTGACGGCAGCATCTCCCATAACCTCCCATAATGCCCTGGAACAAGTGGCCATTGTACTGAGATGCTGAGCTGCGGAGGGGTGAGATGGAGGCGAAAGGGCTTGGTCCTCAGATCCCAAAGCCCAGGCTGAAAGAGTGGGGCCAGGGGCTGGAGGCCAGCAGAAGCTGTGAGTCAACGCCTGTGCTTCTCTGTGTGGATGTACTGTGTGTGGATGTCCCAGGGAGATACTGGCGGAGTCTGTGGGGGAGGAGGGAAGGCTGGCATCAGAACAGACATGCGGGGAGAGCTGGTCAGCGGCCACGGTTGGCTGCACCACTGGACTGGACCGGGGAGGCATGAGCTAACGATGCTCTGGGATGTTATGACTTGGGTTGTTGACTCTTAACAAGCTCAGCCTAAACAGTGTGGTCACCCATGGCCCACGGTGTCAGGCTGCCGAGGAAAAAGTCCGGCTGGTGGTTACTTAAGTGAGAAGAGACGGTTACACAACAACACGGAGACCCAACAGAAAGTGAAGGGCTACAGTGGGCCCCTGATGCAATTACCAGCAACACGTACAGTATTCACATCACACAACTTAGAGTATTTTGAATTGAGGCTACAGGAGCAGGGGACGGTCATGTTGATGCTAAATGGTAAAACAGAGGAGGTGAGCAGCTGGCCAGCTAAATCTGGCCAGCTCTAAATCTGGGGTCTAAATCTGGCCAGCTCTCAGCAGGACCCTCAACTCAGGGATTCAGCCACACAGCTAGTTACTCTGGACTACTATCCAGTAGTATGGGCAAGTGCAACAAAGAAGACGTACAGTGGGGCAAAAAAGTATTTAGTCAGCCACCAATTGTGCAAGTTCTCCCACTTAAAAAGATGAGAGAGGCCTGTAATTTTCATCATAGGTACACTTCAACTATGAGAGACAAAATGAGAAAAAAAAATCCAGAGAATCACATTGTAGGATTTTTAATGAATTTATTGGTAAATTCCTCGGTAAAATAAGTATTTGG